>JAPMOQ010049553.1:1171058-1214989 GCA_026543055.1 Argiope trifasciata
CACTCCTATATATATCAATATTTTCTCTCGTATATATCAATATTTTCTGTCCTGTATATTAATATTTTCACTCTTATATATATCAATATTTCTCTCCTATATATCAGTATTTTCTGTCCTGTATATCAATATTATCACTCCTATATATATCAATATTTTCTCTCGTATATATAAATATTTTCTGTCCTGTATATCAATATTTTCTCTCTTATATATCAATATTTTATCTCCTATATATTAATATTTCTCTCGCCTATATATCAATATATTCTCTGCTTTATATATCAATGTTTTCTCTCCTACGAATCTTTGGTGAGAATGTAAAAAGGGTCAACGTAAAGTAAAGGGAAAAACTCAAATATAGAAAGAGGGTAAAAAATAACACATATTATTTGATCTATTGATGTGTCTAATTTTCCAATTCAAGTTTATATATCGATTCAGTCACCCAGAAAATGCGATGCTTATTAAAGCAAAAGCAATTTCACACTCTGCAGTTTTTATTTACATTTCTAATCGTGAAGCTTTATAACCAGTTACTCGAAATATTAAAATAAAAATACCGATGTACACGTTTCCAGCTTTGACTGTGTCTAAATGAATGAATTCTGCAGAAAAAGGTGAGATATTATGACAAAATCCAGGCCAGCGCCTTTTACTATTGATGAGAGGTTTTCACAGACAGGAAAAGAATACTGATGAATATATTATTTTCTTCTACTTTTATTTTTGAGTTTAAAATATATTCAGAATATATCTGCTTAACTATATCAACTTTATGTATTTAACACTGAACATTGGGAGAAACCGCCATTGAATTTAAGGTATCCGACTACGTTAAAAACACAGGTTATCGATCACTTTAGCTATTTATTATTAGTGTTATGTCCTGTAATTCAGATTTTCCTCTTTCCAAAACAATGTATCTTTACTAGGGAAAGGAAAGCTTGACCTATCATCAGGGGGAGTTTTCAACAAAACATATGATTCAGCTAAAATTTGTCCTAAACAGTTTTTTTAAAACTTTAATGTTCATAAAAATTTTCCACCGTTAACTTGATATCTCAAAAACCAACATGAAATCACATAAAAAATTCAAGGCGAATTTGAAATAATATGGGCAATGAAATGAATCAAAAATTTTATTTTTGATAAATACTTTGTCATTTATAGGTGTTTTCAGAAATGTTAAGCTGTAAATTATCGGAAAAAATACATATATACGCATATTTTCCCCCATAGCTTCTTTGAATTTCAAGCATTTTCTTAGATTTTGGTTCATTTCATTCATCATTGGGTTCTATAACTTGTGTTCAAAGAAAAACAGGATTGCTGCATTACAATTTTGTGTATAATGTTAGCCGTTTTGGTCAAATTTCATACAAATTTACTCCACATTTTCTTATTTCTCAAAATATATTATATTTTAAAATACGTTTTTTTTTGTATTCATAATATTTTGCGTTATGATTGATATTGCATCGAAAATCCATAATTTAAAATCGTTTCGAAAAAATCCAATTTTTCAAATTTTTTTCCTTCGAACGTAGTCGTATATTTTAACAGGGAAACTTTCAGAAACGTTATACAACCATCGAAATAATAATTTACAATAACGAATAATAGCACTCAAAACAGCATGTGCATTATAAAATTGCATGATGCTTTCGTACATCACCGACAAATTTCTCAGTATGTTAGTCGACGTTTCGTTGCAGTAAAAAGTTTGATGCTAAACTTTACAATATCGTGCATCAAGTAAAAATACCGCACAGTCACGTAGATTCATTTGCAAAATTTATTCATAATTATTCCGCGATATCCTATGAACATTTTTTGATATTTCTAAGCCCTTACAGAAAATGTAATCATGGAATGTAAGCCGTCTCATTTTTATTCGTATAATAAAAATGAGCGAAGAAAAGGAGCAGAAAAAAAGAACCTTGGGTTGAAACATCACGGTTCCAAAATGGAAGAACGAAATAGGGAGAGAAAATTTGACGCAAAGCTAACAAAAAGTGTGAGGAGCAGAAACGTATCGCTGCTGGGGAACAAACACTAGGGGAAAAAAGATACAACAGAAGAAGCGGTGGCAAGCACTTCATCCCCCCTCCTTTAAAAGGGAAAAAAAAGAAAATATTCAACAGTTTTCTATGGGGGAGAGCTATGCAGGCAGAAACAAAGATAAAAATAATAAAAGAACTGGAAAGTCGAGAAATGGATGTACCCCAAAAAAGAGACAGTTTTTTTTTATATTTATAGGGGAGGGTATGAAAAGATGTTTGGAAGGCAATCAACGGCGATGTCTTTCTTTCGTTCAGCTGCACTTCAAAACTAAAGAAGAAAATGTTTATAAAAAATGAAATATACTGTCGCAAGTTTCAAGTTATCATGTGAGAATATTATTTTTTAACACATCATTTGTCTTCGTTAATTTGTCCTAAAACAGTTTCAATCGATTTGAATTGATTCGATCTCTGTCCTTCTCCCTGTCTCTCTCTCACTCTCTCTATCTTTATATATATATATATAAACGTTTTAGCATCTAAACCATTGATTCCCAACGTGGGCGTTTGAAGCTTTCAGAGGGACCAGAGAAAATTAGGGGGCGTTGATATGGCAAGCAAGGGGAGTTAGAAGATTAACCAAATATACTGTACAGTAACTTCAAAGAGCGATTCCAGGACATTTTAAGCATGGACAGACCAGACTGGGTTTTGGATCATTTTTCCAATGTCAACACAGCAGGATCACCTCAGTTAGAAGAAATAATAGAATTGACGACAAATGAGGATCTAAAAATTTAATTCAAGAATTTTGGCTGCAGAAGTCAATTCCGCAACAGTTTTCAGGATTAGAGTCGATTTTTCAACGACTTCTGACAGCATTCCGCCTCTTCATATTTAGAAAAATGTGGATTGAGTGCTAAGGCAACATTGGTAATGAAAAAGAGAAATTAGGGGGCGTTGATATGGCAAGCAAGGGGAGTTAGAAGATTAACCAAATATCCATATTACTGAATGTGGCCATTAACGATTGTTTTTAAGTGAAATCGAGTCTGATATTAACAAGTTCCTTAAAAGGCATCAAATTTGGCCTTCTCATTAGTTAAGTTAGAAATTTGATGTCTTTAAATTTTAATAAAAATACGTTTTAACATAATTAAGTATGCGTTTTGATTTTGTCTCTGAAACTGTCAATTTATATATTTAGAAAGCAATAGTTTATTATGAATTAATTTGTATCATCAAAATCCCTGACTGTCCTTATGACAGGTAAGCTAAAACTTTTTTAAATAAAGAAGAAATTCAGTAGCGTTTCAATTCCAACAATATTCTATCTATTAAAATTTTTTAAAATACTTGTTTTCACCATGCATTATGTACGCTCTTATTTATCTGCATTGGGAGGGGGGCGATATTGAAATATTCATTAGAAAACGGGGCGCCAGTTAAAAAAAGGTTGGGAACGTCTGATCTATACAATTGAGACTGAGTTGCGAAAAGAAGATAAAATGATGTCAAAACCAAGAACATATATAAGAATATTTAACATAAATAATAAAATTAAATACACGCAAAATATCTAATAGATCTTAAGAATTTAAAAAATATTTAGATGGCATTTTTCACCCACCAAGTATTGTAATATTGAAGACGAGTTAGAAGAACTAGAACGATAAGAATTAAAGGCAGGGCCAAGCCATTAAAATATGGTGAATTACAAAAGGAACTTGGCAGCTGTAGCACATAGGCGCATTTTCTCCAAATTTGAGATGTTTATGTGCAGAATGCGTATGCCCTATTCGGAAACTTATTTTGAGATATCTTAAAGAAATCTGTATTAAGGTATCCGACTACGCTCGTAAGAAAATTTTTGTAAACTTGGACTTTTTTAGAAACTATTTATTGTTTTTAAATGAATAGTCAATAATAAACAGTCTAAATATAAAAATAGTTATTTGAAAATATAATATATTTTGAGTAATGGAAAAATGTGTAGTAACTTTTACTGAAATTGAACCAAAACGGTGAACACTCTACCCAAAATGGTAAAGCAGCAATCCTGCTTTTCTTTGAACACAAGTTATAGAATATAATTATGAATGAAATGAACCAAAATTCAAGAAATATTTTGAGATGTAAAGAATTTATAGGTAAACATATGTGCATATATGCCTATTTACCATAAATTCACAACTGAATTTTTCTAAAAGCACTTGTAAATGAAAAAAGTATTTCACCAACAATACAATTTTTAGCTCATTTCATTACCCATATCATTTAAAACACACGTTTTATGTAAATACCTCTATTAGTTTTCGATGTATCGTGTAAACGGTAGAAAGTTTTTATGAAAATTAAAGTTTTGAGAAAGTTGAAGCTAAAGATAAATTTTAGCTGAAAAATGCGTGACCCTGGGTGATAGGTCAGGCTTTCTTTTTTTAGAAAAGATAAACTGTTTTGGGACGATAAAAGTCTGAACTACAAGAAATAATAATAAAAAAAATAGTCAGTGTGGTCGATAGTCATTGTTTATATCGTATTCTGATACATTAAAAAAATGTTTTCGCTTCTGGCAAGATATGAATAGTGATGCAGAAAAATTACTTGAGCCATCTGGCATACTAACCAGACCAGAATACAGGCAGCATTGCGTTGATAAAGCGAAATCTGCTTGTTATTCATGTATTCATACCGGATTTGGTGAGCGAAGCAGAAATAAGTTCGGAGTGTAAATATTTAGCATTTTCTAAAACCCTGACATCTTAAAACATTTCCGGAGCAAATTACGTTTCATACCCTCAAATCTCATTTAATTGAGGAAATTCTTTCAGAAATATTAGTTTAAAATATTTCGAGAAAGAATTCCAAGGTTTTATATTCAAAAGCAAAATAAATAAATACGCAGTAACAATTGGGGAGATTGAAGCGCAATATCGAAAATTTCAGCTGCAGTTAAAAATATTTAGAGAAAGAATTCCAAGATTTTATATTCAAAAATAAAAAATAAAAACTCAGTAAAAATGTGCGAGATTGGAACCCAATATCGAAAACTCCAGAGAGACAGCCACTGTTATAACTAAGGTGCCTATTTTCGATTTATGGAAAAAAATCGATACTATTAAAATCGATTTTTTGAAATCAATTTTTGAAAAAAATATCGATTTATCGATGCCATGGTCATGATTGCCTTCGTCCTGACACAGGGGTAGCGTGTCTTCCCCGTGATGTGGGCGTCCCGGGTTCGAGTACTGGTTCGGGCATGGCTGTTATTCTGTGCTCTATCTGCGAGATGTTTGAATGTGTAGTAAGGGGTTGTGTAAGCGAAAGCCTCCCTGTAAAAAGGGGTTGTGCAAGCGAATGTGTGTGTGTCATCTGCATTCGAGCTAGAAGTCAGACTTTTGCCCTCTGGGTGGTCAGGGGTCTTTACCCTCAGATGATACTGCACTCCCTTTTTCGTGGAAACGCGGACAAGACATCATCATCTGTAAATTTTCATCACATAAGCTGTCATGATTCTTGACTTTACAATCAATTGATATTATCAAGTAACTTGAGTTCTCGATTTTGTTTTGCTTTTAGGTAAATGTTTATTTTTGTTGTTCTCCGTTCTTTTCACTTCTTCATACTTAATTTTTCTTAGTATTTCTATAAATACTTTCATATTCTAATGTACAAAAAAAAACTTTGTTTTAAGCATGTTGTTTTGGACCATATTCCCTTTTATCACTGACTGATATCATCAACAAATTTGAATTTAAATATAATAAAAGAATTATGTTAGCTTTTATTTTCATTCCTATTTGCAATTCTTCACAAATGAAGCAAAACTTTCCCAAACAGATGACTGAATTTTCATCATTGTCAAATGTCAATTTTATGTTTAAAGGCGAAAAAAGATAGTAAAAATAATCGCATGTCTATTTGAAGTCATCTAGTTGAGGGAGAAATTGCGGGTTTCAGATAATTACCTTTCAAGTTAAACGAAAACGTCGGAAAAGCTTTACAATATTAAATAAAAAAAGGATATATTTGCGTTTTAAACGATGCCGGCCAAAATCAATTCCGGCTTTGGTTGATAGATTTATATAAAACACTAGATGGCACCCGGCTCGTTGCTGCCACAAAAGAAATAATCTTCGGAAAAATAGTTTGGAATTTGAAATAGTTGTCTTGTTTAATTGAGAATGATAGGAAGAATGACTTTTATTTTCTTATCGATAGTGAAAACATTCATTAAAATGGAAGGATATGTAAGAAGCATAAACAGAATTTATTCTATTTTTATTTCTCTATTCTATAAACCATTCTATTTATTTTTATATATTATATTTGTTTTTTTTAGGATTGTAAAGTTTGGTGTTCTTTCAGAATCATAAGGAAAGAAACTGTTTATTGTATCTCGTGATTCGTTTCATATAGGGTGCGCTAGAGGAACGTACTTATTTGAAAGGTCAATAAAAATAAAGTGCTTCAGTTATTGTTTTAATTCTTTTTTTATTTGAGAATACAATATCCCACTTTCTTTTCCATACAGTTTTGAAAAGGACATCAGTTAAATGGCGGCCCCCATTACGCATACACTGAGTAAGTCGATTTTTGAAGTTAGTATCCACTCTTGGCAGCACATCAATCGGTATGTTGGCAATGGCGTGGCGAATGTTGTTCTTGAGGTGAGCTATGGTCCGTGGTGAGCTATGGTCCGTGACATAAACCAGGGATTTCAAAGTGAGCCTCTCCACTGAAAAAAATGACCGCTTCTTTAGATAAATTGTCAAGCAGCATTTCACATGCATTTTAATGAGCAACAAAATCGCGTTAATCCTTGAGCAACAGCCAATTTATAGAGATGAAATGGGAGGTCTTGATGGAGGAAGGTCTCGTGGTGTCAGAAATTCCCTGAGCAGCCGAAAGCAGAACTGACTGCCTCACCCTTTCGACATTTTCCGCAGTTCTGGTGGACCGTTGATATCTATTTTTGAGGTTAGTGATATTTCCGAAATGAGTTAATCCACGACAGTATCGAATGACGGCCAGGAACGGGTCTCTGTGGAGGAATTTCAAAGCGCGGAAGGCACGTTGCTTAGCAACAAATGAGCGACCGTTAGAAAAAAAGCTCTCGACTGTGAAGGACCGCTGTTCTCTAGACGAGAGCAGGAAGACAACTAACTAGAGAGAGAAAAAAATGGGGGGACTTTCTCCTCCAGTAGCACTACCTATCAGTCATTTATCTACCAAACTCACTGCTCGGGAGTTTTTTCAAATATGTGGGAGTTTTTTCAAATATGTAAGTTTCTCTGGCGCACCCTATATTAGTTCAGTATTCTCAAGTTTAAGATTAGTAAATGAGATTAAAATATTTTCTTTTAAAATGGATTAAACATATAAAAATATTTAGAAAATAAAATCTTTAATATAGTTCAGAGGATAATTTTTTGAAAACTGAGATGGTGCAAAATTATTTCTACAATAATATTTTTGAAAATTTCTGCAAAAATGCTAAAATTTTATTAACTTTCTAGCACATTCTCTAATAAAACTATTACCTCAGAGAAAGACTTACTTTGCACTTACGTACAATATCTCAGAAATATTAGCCTCCAGCTTGAATGCAGCATCATTACTGAATCTGCTGTGTCTCTTTGGCGAGTTATTTGCTGATGAATCGTTAGCTAAAGGATGCTATAAATAGACCCGCAAACATGTTTTATTCTTTAGATGATTGTGTTATGCCTATGACATTTGCGTAAGTGCAAGCAATATGTTGTCGAAATTTTATCGAAATCGGATGATCGGTACAACAGCGCATAAGAGACCTACAAATAAACATTCATTTTTATTTACGTAGATAATCCTAGTGATATCACGAAAATTGTGCTCTTCTCAAATATCGCCCTACTGAAATAGATATCCTACACAAAATGTAATTTTTTTAATCCATTTTATATGAACACATTAAGAGAAACAGAAACTTATATTTCTTAGGCGGAGGGAATCACAACATAATTTCATTGGCATTCATAAATACCATTGTAATTAAAATGAAACGATAAAATATCTTGATGTAGGAAATGACTATATGTATATTAAAATAAAAATATATATATTTCAGCGTATGTGTATTTATTTTGCATGGAAAGAAAAATGAAAGCAAATATAAAGAAAAAGAAAGAAACACTTTTGTTTTGTTTAGACGTCAGCAGGATATCTTCGAATTTGTACTCACTGCGAAATTCAGTATTCCTGTATTCATTTCCTGGAAGTAAAACATTCCTTTGACCTCCAGATTACTGATAACCTAGTTTGGCAGATCGGTCCACCTAAGGTTGGACAATACTTATTCAGCAGTCGATTACAACAAATACTGTTACGTTCAATGGTGGCGGAGCGGTCGGCTGTACGCAAGAAGGTAACTGATAACCGAAAAGTTTTCATCTTTGATAAGATGAGATTTTTCTTCTGAAAGTTAGAAAACGCGAGAGTACAAAATAATAAACCCGTATCATGCTTATGAATGAGATTGAACTTACGATTTTACATAAGTGAAGGTAATTTTCTTCTCGACTTATTATTATATTGGATAAAAGCTTTTGTACAGCACAGGTTTCCAGCAATTATTATTTTATTAATAATTCACTATTTTATATAAAAATAAGAATTTTTTTATTAATGTTAATTTTTTAATTTTATATTTAATTAATTTTTTAACAATAGGTCTTTGACACATTCTTAAACTCATTTCAATGAGAAAAAATTAATTATTTAATTAATATTTTAATGAGCTAATTTGCATATATTTTGAAACAAAATATCTTAAATTCTAATTCGCACAAACACACCATTCTAGTTGGAAATGATGCCTGATATTATTCCTCATGTTGTCTGAATCATTTAAATTATAAAAATGTATAGATGTTTTAAAACCACTTTTTCATCCACAGTGAATAGAAAAAGCGAGATTTTTTCTGTCATTTTAACATTTAAATAACCATTGTGACCAAAAGGGCGCCAAAAGTCTAACTCTGTCAGGATAGACTATTAAAATCAATAAATCATGCCAATTTAGATAAAAATACATTTAATGACATTAAAGAAGATGATTTACATGGGGACAAAACTATTGAGGACAATAACAATTAACATATATGCATAAAAATAATACTCGGGGATTACATCATGCTTTACGTGCGCTTCCAAGATATGGACTGATTATTCATCGTAACTACCGATAGAGGGCCGAGGAGCAGTTACGGTTACAGACTCTCCCTCTGGCTCGTACGACGTCTCGGCGAAGAGTCAGCACTGTACTTCTTAGGTCTACCTCTTCTCTTGAGGGGAACTACAGGCGTTGTGTTCCTTTCTGGAGGCAGTTCATAAGGTTTCAGCATATTGGTATGGTAAGTTCCAAGAACTTGATTTGGTGTGCTGGGATCAGCAAGGTCATAAGTTGTAGGAGATCTGTTTGTGATTACTAGATAAGGGCCTTCTCTTTTTGGGAAAAACTTCTTGCTTCATTTGGTGCTTTTACTGCTTATAGGATGTGAATTCCCCCAAACCTTGTCACCAGGCTGATAGTACACTTGTCTTCTATTTTTATCAAAATATTTCTTTCTTTGATCCTGTTTTTGTTCTACCCGCTCTCTAATTTGGGGTGTCAAGCAGGCAAATTGTTTCAAGTAAGGCGTTATCTCTGCTACAAAATTGTGGTTTCCAATGAGACTTCTTAAATCGTGGTTTGCATCGTCTGTTGTTCTTAATTCACGTCCAAATTGTAAATATGCAGCAGTGTGATCAGTAGTATCATATTTTGAAGTGTTAATGGAAAATCGGATCATTGCCAACTTTTCTTCCCAGGTATCGTGAGCATCGCCTTCCTTTAGTCCAGATCTAAACTTATCTATAAGGCGTTGGAATGTTGCGGGAGCGTTTCGCAAACCAAACGGCATCCGCAAGAATTTGTATGTGCCGAAAGGATAAATAAAAGCAGTTTTTTATTGATCCGATTCATAAACTTTCACTTGGTGGTAACCAGCTCTCAAATCTATTGTGGACATATACTTAGTTGATTTAGCCTCATTCAATAAATCATCCATTCTAGGCAGAGGATAAGTGTCAGGAATTGTTGTGGCTTTCAATTTCCTGTAATCAATGCACAAACGAACAGAACCATTATGTTTTGGAACCAATACAACAGGACTTGCGTAAGGACTCTCGCATTCCTCAATGATACCCTCGGCTAGTAAGGATTTTAACTCCACTTTTAACAGTTCCTTCTTCGCAGGAGTCATTCGATATGGAGGCTCAGCAACAGGTAAATTATTTCCAGTTTGTATACGATGCTCAATGAAAGGAGTGGGGTCTCCCCCTGGATGAAAGCATGGCTCAAATTCTTTTAGCAACGAGTTAAGGTTGTCACGTTGTTTGGTTGTCAATTTTTTACCTTCTTCTGGGCGTAAACAAAGACTATTAGTTTCAGGAGCGAAAAAATTGTTTTGCACTGAATTATCACTTGTGACTGAATTCATCGGAGAAGAACTACTGATCTTTTCGACAAGACTATTATTCCTAGGTAAGGGAATATCTTTAGCAAAAGGTATTCTGCAGTTCGGTTTATCACCAAAATACCAGAAATTATTTTTCATATCCATCACAATTCCTGATTTCTTCAAAAAGTCAACTCCAAGAAGAGTACGATTACCTTTAGCATGTGGCAGAAAATTTAAATCAGTGTGAAAAGTTCGACCAAGTACTGTGATCGGCACATCTAAAACAACTGATGTGGATTGTTGACCATCTGCCAAACAGATAGCAAGGTCAATTTCTGTGAACTTCTGTCCATGCTTCTTTAAAAAAATTAAACATCAGTTCTCCACCAACTGGCTCCTGTGTCAGCGCAAACTGTTCCTGTAACTTCATATATTTCAATGGGAAGTAAGGCTACTGGAGAGGTAAAACAAGTACACACACGTATTGCATTAACTTGAGCATTGTCTTTCTTTGAAGAACAATTTGGACATTTCGATTTTATAAATCCGGGATGACCACAACCCTAACAATAAACAGAACGTTCCACATGTCGTGATGACCTACTGTTTGAATTAGAAATAATATTGGTGTGAGCACACGAAGGATCTTTCTCAAATTTCATGAATTGGGTTTTCTTGAAGTTCTGCCCACTGGTATTTCTAGACAATTTTGGTTTACAGAATTCTTGCGATTTCAGAGGTTTTACTAATTTTTGATTAGGCAACTTTATATTGTCATAAGAATCCAGTTTTTCAGCTAACAGGCCAGGATCATTAAGTATTTCCCAACTATCTAAATGATGATTTTTATATTTCGTAGGACAATTTTTCTTAATTTGATCAGCAAGGATTAGATCTTTTAATTTTTCGAATGAGTTAATTTCCATTTCATTGAGCCAACTTCCCAAGTAAGTTCGAAGCTCGAAAAAGAAATCTTTCCAAGTGGAATGATCACGTTTCTGATGTCGACTAAAAAGAATTCTGAAACGTTCTGCTGTCAACTTAAATCTTTGTAATAATATTGTACGGATATGGGTGTAATTCTTAAACATTTCTTCAGGTTCTCTGGCTATTAATTTACTTATATCACTTGGAAGTACACCAATTAAATAAGATACCCAATAGTCATTAGATATATATAAAAGCTTCATCTGTCTTTCAAACATAGTTTAAAATAATGACATGTCATCTGTTTCAGGGCGAAACGTTGGCAAGACTGTTTGTAAGTCTAATCGCTTTGGAGAAGACTCAATTTGATTCGGATTTGACAGATTTTGGAGTTTAAGCTTTTCAAGTTCAAATGCTCTTTCCTCAGCTAGTTTTACTGTTTCCAATTTCTTTGCTTCTACTTCTTCTAACCTTTTCCGTTCGTCAACAATGTTGTTGAATGTATCAGTCACAAATTGTTTGTTATCCGTAAAGAATGCAGATTTCGTTATTTTATCATGTAAATCAATTATTTTATCTTGAGGTTTTATATCTAGGCCTAATTCCAATGCCAAATTATAGAGGTCATTTTTTTTCCCTTTAGATAGAAAATTCATTATTCCTACTAAATTATTAAAATGAACTACGAAGTTAAACAAGAAAATTTGACTATGAAGCAACAGTTACGCACCTACTATCTCTTTTGAATATACAAAAAAAAAATCAATAAAATTATCAGAATACAAATTATTCAAACCTTCAATTTTTTTTCAAGAAATACAAAAATTATAATCAAGTAGGAAATAATATAAATTTTCAACAATGGAAAAGTATATTTATGTTCAAAATAATTTTATGTGTTTATGTTTTTAGATGTAAGCATCGCATAAAGACAGAAATTAAGTTCTAAATATAATTCAATTATTAATTTTGAATGTAAATATATATATATAATTAATAAAAGAAAAGTAAATACAGTGGACAATTGGTATTATTAAATTTGATTTAAATGCTGAATAATTATCTTAAAAAATTTTTAACCATAAATCTAACATTCTTATTTCAGAATTACCGGAAATGAGTCATCAAAATAATACTTTAACTTCTTTTCAGCAATTTTTTATATCCTATGATATTCAACATAAAATATTTTTATGACAACAATTTCAACAATTATTCCGAATATCCTTTCTTAGTAAAACAATATGTAAGCAATTTAAAAAAGAATAAAACAGTTCTTTCAATTACTGTATTTCCAAAATATAAGAATCATTCATAAAAATAAATACTTTTCATATTCACAAACAATTTGTTTTTATTGAACACATATAGCTTTTATAACACTGTAAAAATTACTATTTAATTCTATTTTTAATACGTATAAATAAAAGAATAATCAGATTCACAGAAAGAAAAGTTTTATCACAATTTTATTCTCTGAAATACTCAATATTTTTTTTCTTGCATAAATACCAACTCAACAAAAATGAAAGTAATTCAAAAGAAATAATAATAATATTCTATTCATCTAATACCGCTATACTCAACCTGCGGCCCGCGGGCCGCATGCGGCCCGCGGAGGCTTTTTGGTTGGCCCAATTATTAAACTAGGTAGTTACAACTTATTTGTAAACAACTTCAAATTTCGCACCCTTCAAAAAGTTGGTAATTGAACGGGAAGTATGGGAATGTGAGCGATATCAATAATTTGCTTAAATTGGAAACGCAAACTATCCTAATCTATGGTTGCGCAAACGATACGGAATACGCGGCGTGGGAAATCCCCTTAAAGGTCTGTAATCTATGGTTGCGCGAACGATACGAAATACGCGGCGTGGGGAATCCCCTTAAAGGTCTTGTCACGCGCAAACGCGGACGGCGGGGCGACTTGCGAAGCTAAACATTGCTTGTCATGTGTAATGAGACGTGTGTTTTACTAATTGGCAAGTCGCCCCGCCGCTCGTGTTTGTGCGTGGCCAGACCGTAAGATCCATGGACCTAAGTGCGTGTCGCTTTGATTGTCGATCGAAACTAAACTTGTTATAAATTTAATCTAAATTATTAAACTAAATTTGTGTACGTACCCGCGTCCTCTGCCAAATAATAGTTTTGTTTTGTAAATTAAGTATACCTATTATTTTCAAAATAATGTCAGGAGTGTCGTCGAAGTATAAAAGAAAAATATCAAGTGAAAATAGATTGTTTCAAGATGAGTGGGAATCTGATTATTTTGTTGTGCCAAATAAAAACAACGCAGCTACTTGTTTGATATGTCGGGAAAGTATCATATTGAAGAAATACAATATTTCTCGTCATTTCACTTCAAAACATAAAGATTTCGACGAAACGTTTCCTCCCGGATCGTCTTTGAGAAATGAGAAATTGAGTTTTTTTAAGAGATCATTGCATGAGCAACAAAATGTTATGTCCGCGGCATTATCACAAGACTCGGCGGTAACAAAAGCATCATATGAAATTTCTTACATTCTTGGTAAGCATATGAAACCATTTACCGATGCGAAAATTGTAAAGGAATGCTTCATTAGTGCTGCTAATATACTTTTTGATAAATACAGTAACAAAAAAAAATAGTATCTGATATTAAAAAAAATACAGCTTTCGGATTCAACCTGCACCAGGCATTTCTAAATTTATTTTCGATGATATATTAAAAAACCTAAGAAGATGTAAATTTTTCAGTTTAGCATTTGATGCCAGCACCGATATTTCAGCAACATCGCAGTGCTCGGTGTTTGCTAGATATTGTACAGAAAACAATGAAATTCATGAAAACTTTTTAAAATTACTGCCAATGAAAGGTCAAACCCGAGGCACGGATTACCTTGATACTATTTGTAATTTTTTAGAACATCATGAAATTGATGTGCAAAAAATCGTGTGTTTGTGTACAGATGGTTGTCCTTCAATGACTGGATCCGAAAATGGCTTCATTTCATTATTTAAGAAAAAATATAATTGCAGCAATTTAATAACATTCCATTGTATTATCCATCAAGAAAACTTGGCGGCCCGTGCTGTACAACCCGAAATAGAAGCTGTAATGAAAACAGTTATCAATATTGTCAATTATATACGAGCAAAAGAACTGAACCACAGAAAATTTAAAACCCTTCTTGAAGAACTGGGAAGTGAGCACAGCGACGTTCTTTTGCATACCTCGGTGTGATGGCTTAGTAGAGGAAAGGTTTTGGAAAGGTTTTTTTTTTTCATTACGCCATGAAATAATCCTATTTTTAGAGCAAAATAATAAAGGGTACCCAGAATTACAAAACGATGAATGGTGGTGTCTTTTAGGTTTTCTATGTGATATTACGGAAAAACTAAACAATCTCAATCAGAGTCTACAAGGCGAAAATAACATAGTGTCCAATATGGCAAATAAAGTGTTTGCATTTGAGGAAAAGCTAAGTATTTATTATAATGAAATACAGAACAAACAGCTGCACAATTTTCCAACTATTATAAAAACCAGAGAGGACGGTATTAACATTTCAGAAGAAAACTGCTCCATAATTTCAAATTTTATAACTGCACAATTAAACGAATTTCAAAAAAGGTTTCAAGATCTCAGAAAAATAAAAAATTGTTTGTTACTTGTAGAAAATCCATGGCATTTAAAGACACCAACTATTTCTGAGTTGGCTTCAGTTTTAAATAGTAATTACTCGGAGTTGTTTGATGAATTTATTGATTTTTAAAATGACACCAACCTGGAAGTAATTTTCAAAGAAAAAAGGGAATATGTGGAATTTTGGAGCATTGTTCCCCAAAAAAATAAAAGCGTGCAAAGATGTGCCCAAATAATGCTAACATTTTTTGGGTCAACGTATGTGTGCGAATCATCTTTTTCAAAGATGAAATACACAAAGAGTGTATATAGAAATAAACTGACAGATTCCCATTTGGATGATATAATAAGAGTAGCATACAACGACAAGCCAGATATTGATAAAGTTTTAAAAAAATGCTCTCAGTTCCAAAAGTCTCATTAGATATACATATAAGTAAGTAAGCATCTTTGTTAAAAGTTCTTTTTTACATTAAACTAAATAATTCATTAGGTTGATATTACTTTTTCATTTATACACCTAATTATTTTTTACTTGCGGCCCGGGCTACCGTGACTGAAACGTGTTTGTGGCCCCTATAAAAAAAAGGTTGAGTATGGCTGATCTAATAGCTATTCAGACAGGAAGAGACTGGTGTTAAATCATTCCGATTTATGCTTACTCTGCATTTTTCCCGTCTGGACTTTGAATCCTTACTCCTATCAAAATAACTCTAGTTCTAAGCGCTTTATTTCTTTTACATTTCTATAAAAGCCTTAACATGTGAAGATTTTCAAGGAATATTCAGCGTTTCAAAAGCAAAACTTATCAATTTACTCAAGAACTGAAATATAAAAGTATCCACACTGACTTTTATTTACAACTTTCGTTTTTTTTTAATTCGTCTAGATTGACGATATTAAACATTAATTAACACAGTTATCAGTTACATTTTAATAGCAACAAAACTCTGCGTGCTATTTTCAAATAAATTAATTCATCAGGTTTGATAGAATTAAATTTTAACTGATATTAATAAGATTTAATGCAACAAATCTGACACTTTCGAGTTTCTTCGGGTGAAGAACAGAAACATGTTTAAAACAAAACATCTACTTTGATTGAATAAAATCTTAGGTTTTTCTTTGGTAAATTAATTCGTTGACAGTAACGGAATTAAATCAACAACTATTACCAATAATATTTACAAAACAAAACACTTATCTCGTACTTTTCTTCGGAGCGAAGATTTACAGATGGTTTATTTTCATCATAACCTAGTTATCCAGAGTGGTACCAAAAAAACTGAAAAGGAAAATGATTCCCTGGCCTTGGAACATAAACATTGGTGTTTCAAGTGTTTAATATTGATTCGGGCCGAACATTGGGCAGTCAAATTATTGTGACCGAAAGGGCGCCAAAAGTCTAACTCTGTCAGGATAGACTATTAAAATCAATAAATCATGCCAATTTAGTTAAAAATACATTTAATGACATTAAATGACATGATTTACACGGGGAAAAACTATTGAGGACAATAACATTTAACATATATGCATAAAAATAATACTCGGGGATTACATCATGCTTTACGTTCGCTTCCAAGACATGGACTGATTGTTCATCGTAACAACCGATAGTGGGCCGAGGAACAGTTACGGTTACACCATAAAAAATTTATTTCTATAAATATTACTTTGATTGAGAAACGAAATACCCACTGTATGATACAGATTATTTGATGCATAAATAGTTGTATTTGTTTGATTTCTTTTTGAGTTATGATTGTTTAAAGGAAACAACACAGCGGAAAAATATCCTTCTTTATAAAATGAGTTTTGAATAAACCGAAAATAGAGTTTTTAGTGAAAGTACCTTCAGAAAAATCCTTATAAATTGGGAAATATTGACATGTTAATATCGTTTGATAGCTAAAAGATGAGACAACATTTTGGAGCAATAAAAAATATTTTGAACTATTTTGAGCGACATTTTGAACTATTTTCGAAGTTACAAGTGTGTACGTACACCTTACAAAAAGAAAGAAATTTTTTTGTCTCAAGCTGAAAAATGTAAAACAATAAGTGCTTATATGGTTTTTAAAAAAATTTAAATGCCTCATCTTTTTTTTGTTTTGTCTTACCACCTCTACTCTTAAAATCCTATATGACCTAGGCCTTAAAAATTTCAGTACATTTTGCTTTCCAAGGGAAAGCAAATCACACAGTCGAAATTGGAAGTTTCATTAAACATTAATCCAAACCTAACTTTACTGGAAACTAAAATTTTGAGGACAACCAGAAAAAAAGAACTCATAAATATTGAAAGTGTTAAAAAAACCCGTTCGGATTTCATTTAAATAAATTTTAAAAAAAATGAAAATCGCTAATTTCTTATGTAGAATAATGCCATTACTTTTTCTTTGCTGTATAATGACAATTTCTTTATTGAATATTTATTGTTAAGGTATTGGCATTCACCATTCTGAGTTCGGCAATTCTTCCACTTAAAAATTGCAACCCAATTGATGCAACAGTAAAAATGGAATACATGCGAATATCATTCTTCAGTTAGGTGATTTTACCTTTCTAATGAAAAATCCTTAGATTAATTAAATTTAAATGGAAGAAAAGTTTAATTTCTGAGTTGTTAAGTTGAAGAGTATGAAACATCGCTCCATTAGGTACTTTCTGGATACGATTATGCAAGAACTATTTAGGATTATTGTAGAGCCCTGATGTCCATTCTAGTAAGAATGTATGAAATGAACATTCTCATAACTTCAATTTTGACAGCAATCCACAGACTGCACAGAAAAAATAATATCAATACAACATTAAAAAAACAATTTTTTATCCACCAAGTGGATTCAATCAGTGAAAGAAAACACCTCAACTGTAGCTACAGTACTTTGAACAACGAATCATTGTCACGATCATCACAACGAAGGACCTCGGTCGCCTGGTTGGTCGAGCGTCAGTCTCGTAACCGAAAGGTTCTGCCCTCGTCTCGGCCAAAGGCTGCCGTGTTGTCTAATGGCAATTAGGCACGTTCAATAGGTCTGCAAATTCCTCCAAATTCCCATCACAAATTATGAATCGGGTTAATGAATCGGTCTCTGATTTGCATCTAAATTCTGACTTGTGGATGGATGAATGAGTCCGCCTGTAAAGGGTTATGTTGTGTGTGTTCGAGCAAAGTCGTACTTTCACCTTGACGGTGCTCGTTCACAACGAAAGATGCACACTTCTGCCTTCATTCGAAACAGCTCCACTCATTTGGGCTTGGTATGACCAAGTGGCATTTGATCCATTGTACGACGAATCATTGTAAGACGTTTTCTTGAAAGAGAATGAACAGGTATTTGGAACTTTCACTTAGTTTGATTGAGAGAAATTTTTATTTGCATCCATGTTCGCTTATTCTCGGATCTGGATGAACTGGAAAATAATGGTGAGGAATTTTGCATCTTTCCATGGGACATCTTTTTAACAATTCACTGTTTCAAACAGAAATGGAAGCGTTGCTCTCCCACACATGGCAATAAAACGTTAACAGCTTTGAATATGAAGGGGAGATTTCTCTAGAAATATTCATAATAATTGATTCTCTTCCCTGTGTTCCACCATATTTTGCTAGACAAATAAAAGAAATCAACAGCTATAAACATGCTGAATTAAAGGGGACTGAAATATATTATAAGAAATCCAAGGCAATATTGCGACATCTAGTGTTTTGTTGAACTGCAACATTTCTCCTCATATTCATTCGGCTCGATTGGTTATTATGTCAGCAACTTCGTAGCCGCATATGTAGAAGTCTGCAACGAATCAGAACTTATTCTATCCCAGTAGCCATAAATTAAACAAAATGCAAATTCAGATAAAGAAATAGTGCGAAGCAAAACAAATGTGATATTTGTAAAGGCTATTTACTAAATAAAAGACAAAGAGCAAAAAAGATATTTGATATCATTAATAAAAATTGTGAGGATGGGTTTTTTTTTGCTCCTTGAAGGAAATTTCATTAAAAAACCTATTAATAAAAAATAATATTATATGGTTGGTATGATAGTTGATACATAGTATGTCTTCCAGACGATGCAATACAGTCCGTATAACGCCAAGGCATCATGAGTATCAAATTATAGATCGGAACTTAGAAAATATTACACAACTCATCAATGCTCTCCGAATTTCCAGTAGACATGTAGAAGGTGGGTGACGAACTGCAACTCGTCTGCCAATCATGTCCAACACATGCTCTGCTTCATTCATGTCAGGTAAGAAAGCTAGTCAGTTCATACTGGTGATATCCTCAGATCGAAGGCAATTGTTTACGATGCTTGCATGGTGAGGATGGGATTCATAAAAACAAATTCTATGTCCATGGCAACCCGAAACAAACATACATGTTGTTCCAGAATGACGTATCGATAGATTTGGTCTGTCATGATTCTAATTTGAACATGCAGGTCATTTCTAGAACCCAGAATAATTACTCCCGAAATGAGCAATCCTGCACAACCGTAACAGTGTCGTTCAACGATGTTATTTCGGTGGTAACGGGTACCTGGTACTCTCCAAATGAAAGGACAACGAGAGTCAGTCGGAAAAAATCACATTATCCCACTGTTGCGGTATCTACAATGCATCTCTCTACTCTAGACTAACCTGCTTTCTCCACTCCAGGCGATAGTGAATTGCAGTAAGTGAAACAAATCTGTCAGGCGGACGAACATATAGATCAATCTGCCACACGCATCTATACAGGTCTATGTTGAAACTGTCGTACCAGCAATTCAAGAGAACTGATAAGACATATCGGATGCTATGTTCCGTCTGTATATCTGTTTATTTTGGCACTAACTGTCAAATACCGGTCCACATTCAGCATTGAAACTCGGGGTCAATCTGTACTGTAACGTCTATTCACCTTACCATCATCTTGGAATTATTGCCAAAGCCTGGAGATGACACTGTGCGATTCCATGTTCCTAAGATACTTCCAGCTGGGTACGCCCACATCCCAGACGGCAGATGATTCTACCAAGTTAAGAAATCATCCAAATGCTCCCAGGTAGCAGAGTCTGTTGCACTATATTGTACAATATTGTTGACATGGTATTAAACAATATGAAACAATATTGCGTATATTGATCCATCTCATATAATATTGTACAATATGTGCATCTAGGTCTGGTCATAATTATAGAGTTACTGCACAGAAAATTTTATAAAGTACTTGCGAATAATTTTACTTATTTTCCTGTATTTCCTTATACATCACACACTCTCGTCATTGTGACATACTACTGCTGTCATCTGATGGCTTCCTGCTATTTGAAGATATGGGCAGTCATTTTATGGGTGATGTATATATTTTAAAGTTCGATTTCAGCATGACTCACAATAATCATTAATTTGTGGGCATGAGTGTATAAAATTTGGCTACTTTTAACTTCAAAGAGAGGGCATGGCTAACACACTGTCTTCAACAACTAATTCAGTGACGTTAAGTTGTCCGAACACGCTGAAAAGGTTAATTTTTACAAAAAGTGACATTTTACAAAAATTCTTTTGTTGGACAGACCAGCCTTGGAGCTATCCAAAACAAATTTACTTTTCAGCCAAAAAAATCGTTCCCCGCCGCTAAAGGAGTCATGGGGGCTGCTTTCCCCCCGCGCTAAACCAAACTAGGCTTAAGGTATCCAAATACGTTGAAATGGCTAATTTCCGCAAAGTGATATTTTCCAAAAAAAAAAAAATAAATAAATAAAAATCTGGATAGACCAGACTTTCAGCTATCCAAAACCGATTTATTTTTGTCTCTACGTTCATTAGAAGTCAATATATTAATATTTTCGTACTGATCGGTAAACGGGAAGTGGATATTTAAATAATCAGAAATACCAATTTAAAGGGCCAAAAACATGCTACAAATCGATATGAACACAAATTTAGTTCTAAATAAGGATAATGATTGGCACAAAATAATTGCCAATAAGAGTTTAAACAGTGTTATGTGAACATTTATACCTAAACATGTCTTTGTTGAGCTCTGAATCATCAGATTAGTGATATTTATGTCTGTAATGCATTTTAACGAAGTTTTTACAGAATAACTGAATATCCACAAGGCTGTTGGAGTGTATTCTAGTGTAAATCCAGTTAAAGCATTTGCTGAGCTCGATAAAGATATAAAAAATGAATCTATGCAATATTCCCTTCCAAATGCAAACATTGACAGTAAAAGAATTTAAATTTTTTAAAAAAGGGAAATTATTCCAAGATCAGATCGAAGAGGGTATAAACTATAAATGTGGTGAATTTTAAGTACGTACACACATAATTTATTATTAAAACAAGTTTCTGTATACATTAAATGCATTTTTCTCAAAACTGAAGCATGCAACTTTTCTAGAGAGTAATGAATAAAATTTATTCACCTGCCAGTTTACAAGATCATTTGCATTTGATTTTGGGACAGTAAAGATTCCCTCCATTTTTCCTATATATCCATCATTCTAATCTCCTTCTTATATATCCATGAAGTTACAGAAAGTAAAAAGTTTTGAGAAGTTCATGGAATGATTAACAAAAGAAAAAAGGATCAAGCGTTAAGTAGGTGCCACGTGGGTCCATGTGTGGATTTCTGTTAAATTTTCTGTGGACAGCAAGAATGCAGCTCTTTAAATATTTTTTAAATACACCTTTTTTTCCTTCTAGTAAAAATGTATTCGCCAGAAGAAAATAAAAGTATATTTAAAGAAGATAAAAGAGAACAAACTTTCGAATCAAAACGAACCTGAATTGTGGGTGGCAAAAAATGTGCTGCTGCTACTAGAACGCATTACTTCGGGGAGAAAGAGAATATTTGGAACAGAAGAAACAATTTGAAATTTCTTCTTTGCACAAAAACATATTCCAGAGCTTTCTGTTGCAGTATAAGGTCTACAGAGAAAAAAAAGATAGTAAAGAAAGTAAAAGCTAAGCTGGAAAGACAAAAAAATGGATGTGCAAGAAAACTGAGAAAATTTATTTTTGGTAGAAAAAATAATATCTAAAAAGAATTGAAAACGGAATGAATGGAGACATTTCCTTCGTTTTTCCTTTGTTTATATTTGAAAAAAGAAAGAGAAACAATAAATAAAAAAACGAATATAAACATGTTTGAAGTTGACTCGGCTGTACTTTTGTTTTCGAGGGAAAGTAATGTTACAACCGATTTCTCAAATATTTTTAATGGAAAAGTTTCGTAAAAAATGTTAAAAGCAGGATAGAATTGACTTGCAGATACCGAGATCATGTCATTTGTTTGAAAACAATTGAAAATGGGTATAATCATTGGTTATTTGAATTTTGAATATTCCTTCGAATTTAATTTGAATTGATTTTTTATAATGAATTAGCTGGTACCTGGCGCGTGGCTGAAAAAAATAAGTGCAATCGATAATTTTTGCGATATTTTATAGAAAAAGGTTGAACGGTGCGACGGTACATAAAATACACACACACAAATATGCATTTTTATATATTAGATTTGTGTATTCTTTTTTAATTATAAAACTTGGTTTTCTTTCAGAAAGGTAATGAAAGAAACTATTTATTGTATCGCGTGACTCGTTTCATATTCGTTCGGAATTCTCAAATTTAATGTTAGAAAACTTGATTAAAATATTTATTTAAAAATTGATTCAACTTAGAAAGCATATTTATGCCATAAAATCGTTAATATAATTGAAATGATAATTTTTGAAAATGAAGATGGTGCAAAATTGTTTGTATTTGTACTACTTATTTGTATTTTTGGTTACTGCAAAAAACGCTGAAATTTAATTAAAATATAAAATTCCCAGGGCTAGTATCTTAAATAAAGTTTTTACCTCTGAGAATGACTTGCATGACATTTGCGTACTATAGCTACAAAATATGAACCTTTCACTTGGATTTAACATTTCTACAGAATCTGTTGTCTCCTCGGCGTGTTATTTGATGTTTGAACCTTGGTAAATAGATACGGTTGAGATTCAATTAAAAAAAAATTTAGATGATTGAGATACTAAATTTTGGCACTATCCGTATTATAACCGTCCCGTAGGTGTCAACAATCAGCTGACCCAGTTTCATCGAAACCGAATGAACGGTTTAGGAAGGCGTAAGAGACAGATTAACATTCATTTTTATTTATATTGAAAGCCAAAAGAAAATGAGTTTTTGTTGAAAAATTTGATTTGTAAAAATATAACCTTTCATTCGTAAATACAGCAGTATTCAAATACTCTCCAGCTTTTTATTATTCTTTTTTTATATTTTCTAGTATAAGTAAAAAATTCTATAAAAACAGGAGCAGATTAACCTACAGATGCTGAGATCGTTTTATTTATTTGAAAAACTGTTGTAAATAGATATAGTCATTATTTATTTAAATTTTAAAAATTCTATTGAATTTTTTTTGAATAAAGGTTTTGTAGTACATATCCAAAGCAGAATGGGATATTTATTATTGTGTTTACTATTAGATATTTACTATTTAATTTATAAGTTGTTGAAAAACTGGATATGAAAAATTGCAATCTTTCATCCATAAACACAACAATTTTCAAATATTCAAACTTTTAATTTTTTTTTAGTATTTTCTATTATATGATATATATAAAGAAAAATTATTGAAATTACAAATTTTTTGAACTCTTTGAATTAAAAATATGTATTGTTCATAATTCGTTTGACTATGGAATTAGGAAAAATCTCATAAAAACCACTCAACATAAGGTCATTTCATGAGAATTATAGATTCATATTAAATTTTTGATGTAGTTAATTCTAGTGTATTAATCACTTCATTTCGGAAAACGTAAAAAATGTCAACCTGTTTAAAGAAAATGGCTACCTAAACGTATTGCTCAGCAATATTTTGATAAGCTAAACAAAACTGCGATATGAAACATCAGTTATAAATATTTAACTAACACTTATTATCACGCGAGACCATGATGTTGCTTTCGTTAGAGGTTTTTAAATAATTGAAGGCAACCAATAATTGAAGCTAATGCAGAGGTGGATAATTGCAAAATTTGAAAGAGATTTGAGGTGTCAATTATGACAAAAGCGGACAATGCAATTCTTTAATAAGCATTGTTGCATTGTTGAATTATTTTGTTCACATGCACGTGATCAGATTGTAGGATGTCGTCCTAATCTTAGTAAAAAATAATTACCATCATCTGAGATCATGATGTTAGATTCGTTGGGGAATTTTGAATTAATTGAAGGCAAGAAATAATTGGAGGTCGAAATCACGTAAGCAATAAATAAAGCAATAATGGCAATATTTGTCATCATCTTTTGATCGCATGTAATTTTTCATTTGCTTTTACCAGTACTGCATTATTATTATGTACGCTTCTTTGACAGCAGATGCATTTTCAAAAGGCTGACCTGCTTTTACCAGTATTGCTTTATCATTATGTATGCTTCCTTGCCAGTAGATGCGTTTTTAAAAGATCGAACTATAACATCATTTCTGTTATTTTCATGGAATGTAATTTTTTTCGGAGGAAATGAGATTATTAAATTTTTATGATATGTTCAAAAACACTGACTCGCGTCTAATAATAGTTTTGATAAAAGGATCTTCTTTTTCCCCAATGGAGAAACATCACTTCCTTCTTTCTGATGTGGGGAACATCGACACGTGTTCTAAGATGAATCCATTATGAAACTGTTTCATGAAATTAGAAAATAGAAGTAGGTGTTTACAAAAATATTGTTTAAATAAAACTGTGCAACAACGGTTGAAAATTATTTTTCTATATACAGAGAGAGGGGATAGAAACCAATAAAGAAGTCACGTGCTTGTTTGAAATCGGTTTAAACAGGTTAATGACAAATTAAATAAGACTAATAATAACTTTAAAATAATTTTTCTGCCTGATAACTTGACATTTGCAGTCGCAGATTTTCTTTTTTTTTCTTCATGGTATATTTTTTTTTAAATTTAAGAACTAAATAATCCCACTTCGATTTCATTAGAACCAGCTGGAAAATCAATTATATGACAGTGCTTTGGATTTCGGTTGTGACTGTTTTGATCTTGGCAAAATGTTGCTCTTCACTTTAATCAACTCAAAAATTTAGCAGACTTTATAAATAAACTGAGCTCTGATCAACGCTTGAGATTCTCCTATTCCGCTTGTGCCAATATTGAGGGAGATGTCGGCAAATATTAGCTTTCAGGTAAAGTTTGGGATCACTTTGCTTCTTACGACCTTCTTTCACTTAAACTAAAAGACTTATTTTAAACATTTGTGGTTGAAAGAATAATACTTGCGGATTTCAGTTTACCTTGCTCACTTTCTTGTATGTGGAGTGTGCGAAGAGAAACTATTCCGCCTTGCACTCGACGAAACTACTTTTCTGAAAACATCAATGTGGCGCGTTTTGTCCTTCGGGATATATTTGGCGCCTTCATTTCCTTCGAATTAGTCAAAATTTGAGATTGTTACGAACCTATAACTTTGCTTCTTAGCATGAGCAGTGACAACATAAGAAAGACTGATTTACAATCATCTGTACTGTAAGCTGTCGGGTGTCGTATCAATAATCCCAGAGGTTGGCGACAAACTTGATGACCATTTGGCGATTATGGCGACCAAAATTGGATAATACTCGCAACTTCGAGAATTTTGTCGATCTGTCCAATAGGATCCGATATAACTCCAAATACGCCCTGATTAGCCTAGAAACTTCTAACCCCGACTCCTGGGAACTATAAAAGGTCGGCACTATAAATCTGCGAGTAGTCCTGAGCTGAGGAGTAGTCGCGAATCGAGGTAATGAGCTGAGAGCTAAACCTAAATTTTTGCTTCCTAGCACGAACAGAGACATCATAAGAAAGACTGATTTAAAGTCATCCGTATCGTATTGGATGTTATCAAGTGCTGTGTCATTGATCACCAGAGTTTGACAACAAATTGGCGATCATTTGGCGCAAAAATGGATAATGTTCAAAGTAACGAGAATTTTCATGATATTTCCATAGGAACCGAGATTCGTCCAGAAGCTTTTAGCCCCTCCTCCCGGAAACTATAAAATGCCAGCACTCTAAAGACGGAGTATTCGTGAATTGAGTGAATAGTAATCGGAAATGCCGAGGGAATACCGAAACAAAGGTGAAGTGTTGAATTGTTGCGTACCGTATCCTGACGTGTGTAGTAGCTAGTCGTGCGGAGTTGCGAGCAGGCAGCTAAAGCGAGGTGAGACAGAGTTTCAGCCATCTGGAGAGACTGTAGAGCCAAATTCCGAGGATCCGCTCTCCTGCTGAATTCTGTTTCATCGCTCGGGACAGAATGTGTACTGTGTTGCTGTGGATTTGGATACTACGAGGTTTCTACTTGTGTGTAGTGACGGATCGAACCTGCGATGTTCGAGTTTGAAGAACAGTAACTTAACCATTCGGTAAAACATTACGCTCTTGTCTATTAGCTCTTACTGGTTTATTAAGAGGTCACCACAATGCTCCCCTACCAAACGATCCTTCTGCTGCCACTATCTGCTGTAGAGTGTTGCTGTGTGTTGTCCTGTGTGTTCGTCTCGACAGTAAATATTTGTCGTATTTGTGCTGTCCTGTCCTAGTGTAAATAAATGTCCTTTTTTTGTCTACTGAGACTTACTGATTGTGTTATCATTCCATAAAACAAACCTGGAATTCCGTAATAATATGAATTAACATTTCTACTGTGAATTTATATGCTTAATTACAACTATATAGTATCTTCTGCTTCTCCGTTATCACAATCACTTGGGTCTGGAAATATAAACCAATCGATTTCTTATAGATTATAAAACTAGTTGCACATAGAACCTGCAAAAAATCGGGAAATGAAATGATCAAATTTCCAACAGTAAGTAGTTATTTTTATGAGTAATTATTTTTGTGTAATGGTGGAGAGTTAATGTAGTTTCGAAAATCTGTGTTCGTAGACTGAGGGAAATTTGAGGCTTGGTGTTTCCAGGTGACAGTAACAATTCCCTATGCATTCTTCCTATATTTGTCTCATCTAGAAACTATGGTAAATCATTTTTTATCTGAAATACTCATTTTAAACTTACGTCTGTCCATCTTCGAATTTAAATACACTAATTAAATATAATTATCTGTATGCGTGAGGCGTTGTATATAGTCTCTTCAACGAAACCACAGATTTCCATTGAATTTTGTTTGCAATTTTTCTGGTGGATGAATTAAATTTGATGAAACTGAGCATGACGAACTAAATGCTTGGAATATAGAAAATGGTTTTCAGAACAAAATCATCGATATGTATATCACGAAATCCATCAATGGCATACAATTCGAAATCCATAATAGAAGATAATTCAAGGGTTCAAAGTAGATGGGTTCAAAAAATTTCAAGACACAATTTTCTGATAAAAAGTGAATGACGACAGTGATGGTATTGGCAAGAAAATTTGCTCTAATAGTGAACCCTTAAATAGGGACATGGAGTCTGTAAGACCGCTAGCGATGGACTTTCGGACACCCCTATTCTATTTTTAGCTCAATTGAAGGGATTGACCCTGTTGTCGCCTGTTTCGAGACGTTCGATACACCTGCACTTTTTCAACCGGTTTCAGAGAATACTTTTTAAGATAATTCAGTTATCTCATCGAGCACGTTCACTGAGACCGCACCTCCCCAGTGATAATGTCTCAGTGATAAACAAGGTTTAGCAGATGATGCAAAAACTCATTCCTCCTAATATCATGCAATTGACTGATCATATCATGAAGCTGTGCTCAGACACTTTTAAATGAAGCAGAAAGTATAGATGCGTTTTTCGATGATAGTTTACATTCAGCTAAATCTGATAAACAGGCTCAAACATAATTGACTTTTCTAATGATACTGCATTTTGAAAAATTTGTAAAATGTATAAATATATCAAAAGAAATATATACAGAATGTATAGGTTGATTTTTATACTAGTTCTTAGCCTTTGCGTTTAAAATGCCCTAGGAAACCGTGCTACGAAAGTCCTACACGCCGATAAAAAAAAGGGCCAATTTTACCCATTGTAAATTTTTTATTTTTCATATAATCGTTGAATTTCACATGATATCGTTTTCAATATACCTTTATATGCTGTAAAAATAAACATGATTTAAAAAATATATAGTAATATGTTTTTTCGAGAATATTACTTATTGCATCAATGGGATTTAACTGAAAAATGTTTGTTCCAACTCATTTACTTTTTTCAGTGATGATATATACAGAAAAATTTCTAAAACACATCTACATATCATTAAAACATACATGCAAAATATATTGGTGACTTTTCCTTCTAATACATTCATTAGCAAATTTAATTTGAGTGCAAATGAAATGAGGTCTCATAAATAGCAGCTCCCCAGTTAAATCCTAAACCTTCACCTCCCCAGCTAAGGGCTTATTTAAATGGATATTTGACAGCTGAGTTTCCAGGTCAGAATTGATTTTGAGTTCGACTCCTTCTCATCGTCCGGCAAAGTAGCGGCGGGAACGAGATCGTCCCAAAATGGCTCTCATCGAAAGTGGAATTCCAATTAAGGTATCCAACTACGTTCGAAAGAAAAATTTGGAAAAAAAGGAATGAAAAAAATTATTTAAAACTACGGGTTTTAGATGTATTGTCAATTATAATACAAAATACTATAAATACAGCGCTGAACTCAAGCGTTACATCATGGATCAAAGAACTGTGGTAAAATTTTACTGTAAATTAAGGTATCCGACTATAGGAATCGTCTGAAGGAATACTTTTGAAAAACAGGATTTACTAAAAACTATTTAAAATTATGGTTTTTAAATATATTGTCAATTATAATATAAAATACTATAATTACAGCAAAATCATTTGATCATTTTGAGAAATAGGAAAAATTGTAGTAAAATTCAATGAAATGGAACCAAAACGATTAACACTCTACACAAAATGGTAATGCAACATCCTATTTTTCTTTGTACTCAAGTTATAGAATATAATAATAAACGGAATGAACTAAAATCTAAGAAACATTTTGGGATGCAAAGGAGTTACGCGTAAAAATATATTTATATTTGAGTTTTTTTCCATAAATTTACAACTTAATTTTTCTAAAAATAAATGAAAAGTATTTCACCAACACTAAAACGTTTGGTTCATTTCATTGCCCATATTATTTTAAAAACACGCTGAAATTTTTATGTAAATACCTATAATATTGAGATATCATGTTAACGGAAGAGAAGTTTTTATGAACATTAAATTTTTGAGAAAATGGAAGCTAAGGACAAATTTCCGCTGAAAAAATATGTGACTCTGTATGTTTGGTCGGGCCTTCCTTTTCCTAGAAAAGATAAATTGTGTTGGAAAGAGGAAAGCCTAAACTACAAGAAATAACAATTAAATATAATTGGCCAATGTGGTTGATAACCAGTGTTTTTAGCGTAGTCGGATACCTTAAAGCAAAAGGAATTAAGTACTCTATCAATACTCTAGCTGTGCTCAGATAATTTAAAAAATGGCATTAAAGGAGAAATAATGACATTTCATACCCATGATTTTAAAGCTTATTTCCACGTTAAAATGAAACACAAGTATATTTAATTCGAGCAATTTTAAATCTAATTAAAATGAAAAAATACTACATTTTTAAACAGCAGAGCATGAAGTTTGTTTTAAAGTCCCATCTCTGAAAATAAAAAATTATATAGACTACGAGAGACACTTAGGTTTAAATTACTTTTCTTTTAAATCTAATCTACTCTAGCATTAATTGCTCCCTTTAAAAATTAAAACATTAAAAAGTAAAATAAAAGGTAAAGCAGGGATGAATATAAAGGAAGGACAACTAATTAAACTGCGAAAACGAATTTGGTCTTCGTCGGGATGGTTTATTTTATTAACAAAGGAATTTGCTTGTTCGTGGAATTTCCGCTTTTAAAACTAATTATGTTTTGAGAAAGCATAATTGAAATGATTTTGAGTAAATATACTTGTGAAAAAAAAACTTCTGATCTTAAAGTTCTTTTATGTTATGTTTCTTACAGACTTTTAATCTTTAAAAGAACTATTAATGTTTTTTGAAATGTATTTGGTGTCCAAATTTAAACCCGATATTTGATTTTTACTTATAGATGCTACTTTTTGAAATACAATGTTACAAATTCTGCTTCTCTATTTGTTTAAATTCTGTTAATAAAGCGGGTCATCGTAGCCTGGTGGCAAGTCCTCGGTTTCGGAAATGGAGGGTTCGAGATTCGATTCCACAGAAGAACTGTCATGGGAGAGGGTCTCTTGCACGTTAAATCTGTCAGGCCATACGTCCTCCCACTGATGTGGAGAGGGGGTCATCTGAACGAGGCTCAAAATGACAGGTCCGTCCCAAAATAGCACTAGTGTTGATTTACAACGAAGCGTTAATATAACTAAACTAAATCTGTTAATAGAGCAATTATTGTTTTGCTTTATTGTACTACATTACGTACCTGCAGAAAATAGTGTTACAAACCTGTAATTTTGCTTTTCTTACAAACCCGTAAAGTGTCATTATAAAAAGGAATGGTTTGCTTATTGGTACCGGAAGTCACATGAATGATTCCAGAGCTTGGCTACAAACTTGGCGATGAATTTGGCGACAAAATAGATAATGCTCAAAACATTGAGAATTTTCACGATCCGCGCATTAATAGCTGAGATGCGCCCAGATTGGTTGAGAAGCTTATTGCTCCTTCTTTCTATAACTATAAAAGGCCACACTATCAAGCTGCGGAGGAGGGGTTATGAGGTGAATCGTGGATAGTTGTTGTGAAGGGAGTAGTAGTGAAGTAGTGAGTCGGCAGCTAAAGCGAGAAGAGATCGAGGACTGTTTCATCCGTTTGGAGAGACCGTAGAGTGAAGCTCTCCTTCTTAATTCTGCCTGACCCCTTTTTTGGCTGTGGACTTTGTTACGACTTGTGGGCTACTATTGTTATTGTATGCCGCTGTGTATTCGTCTCGACTGTAAATGGAATGTATGGAGGTCTCAGAGTGAAGGAAAAACATGAAAATTGTAAGTAATGATTTAAGTACAATACTGAGGGTAGCAGGTCTTCTCAAGATCCTGAAGGATAGGATGCCAAAGATGGACAGTTTCATTTCAGCTGTTTGGGAGTGAGCAGGTGGGGAGAAAGACAATTATTGACTACCCCGAAAGGAATGATAGTTTGACCGTTCGGTCCATGTGAGGCTGGACACTACTTATTCAGCCACTACAAATCCTGTCGATACTGCTACGTTCAGTGGTGGAGGGGCGGTCAGCTGTATACAAGAAGAAGTAGAATCTTGTGTGAATACAAGTAAGAGGACGTTACCAATGACGGAACAGATAGTTCGATTTTTTTTAAACTTCTAGCTCCACAATTTGTAGCAATTACAGCATGCGAAGCTCATTGGCCATTGTTTTTATAAATTAATTTTCAATTTATTTTTATGATAAGGAAGTAAACGATGCCGAAAATCATATAACTAAGTTGAATTAAAATGCTGCCATGTCTTCATGTAAATAAACGTCATCGTGGTTTTCTACAAAAGGCATGTTCATTGTGTTTCTCGCACCGTATACCCTTCACATGGAAACGAATCGGACTGAGGTAAAATAGAGTGAAATGTCTTTATGCGCATTCATCACATAGTTTGTTGATAAAATAGCTCAAATTCGTTCTTAAAAGTAATATTTCAGCCGAGAAACAAATTAAAATATCAGCTACTAAAAAATTCAAAAAATATCTTAGGATTTTTTTTCAATGTTTATCCAGGAAATATTATCCTGCGAATCACACTGTAGAGAGAAAATTTAAAGTGGTCTAATTTTTAAAAATGTTTAAATATTACTCCTGACATAAAGTAAAACTGATATGTAAAATCATTTTGTAGATAAATTGTATGGAAATTTATACTTATTTATTAGGTTAAAAGTTAACATTCTCCATATTCCATGTATTTCAGTCAATTATTCTCCGTATTCATTCTTCAGTCAGGCATCGTAGTAAATATATAGCAATTTCTTCTTAATTGCTACACTAAATAACAAAAACTATTTAACATATTTTTTATTTTCTTCGACAAGAGGTTGATATATTTGAAAAATTATATAATATTGATATATATAATTGAAAAAAAGCGTTTTTTGAGCCAGAAATAATATATAATATACACCGAAGAGTCATTACATTATGACCACCCTGCTAATAACATGTAGGACCACCTTTAGCCCTCAAAACTGCTAGTACCCGCCGTGGCATTGATTCCACAAGGTGCTGATAGGTAGTCTGAGGTATCCGGTACCAAGCGCTCACCAACTGGTCCTGCAGTTCCCTCACATTGCGAAAGGGTAGCGTGGCAGCACGAATTTGGTTTTCCAAGTAGGACCACAAATTCTCTGTTGGATTAATGTCAGGTGAGTTTGGGGGCCAAGACATGACTTGAAAGTCACTGGAATGTTCCTCGAACCAATCCATGACGATTCGACTTTTATGACATGGTGCATTATCTTGTTGGTACACGCCATCCCCCGCAGGAAACACTGTTCCCATGAATAGGTGAACCTGGTCTGCAACCATGTTCACGTACCTTCCAGACGCCGAGGATTGTTCTATGGGGATTATGGGTCCTAATGTGCTCCATGAAAACATTGCCCACACCATAATACCCCCACCACCGGCTTTCTCCGTCCAACTGTGCATCCGGGAGCAAGGGATTCATTTGGAAATCGGCGTATTCTCACACGCCCGTCGAGGTGATGGACCAGAAAACGTGATTCGTCGGACCATGCAACCTTCTTCCATTCCTCTGGTGTCCAATCCCGATGTTTCTTGGCCCATAGCAGACGCATTTGGCGATGACGTTCCGTTAGTGCAGGAACATGCTTCGGCCTCCGGCAGCGTAGGCCCATACGCAGCAATGTACGCTGCACAGTGTGTTGAGAAACACTGTATGGGTCACCACTGTTATAGCTGGTGGTGATTTCGGCTGTTGTAGCCCTTCAGTCACTACGAACAATGCATAGCAATCTCCGCTCTCCTCTGGAATCAATGCGCCGTGGACGACGCACTTTTGGCCGGCGACTTGCCGTTTCACCATCCATGCACCACCTTTGATATGTGCTCACAACAACTGCACGTGAACAGCCCACTAAACGCGCCGTTTCTGATATTGATGTTCCAAGTCTCCGAGCTATAACGATTTGACCTTTATCAAAGTCTGATAAATCCGCTGCTTTTATCATTATGTGGCTAATCGCACTATGTTTAGAAAGACACCGCATACCCATTTTATATACTCTAATATCAACCATGCACGTGCAGTGGTTCTGCTCCTGGGCTAGCCCATTCTCATAGATGGAGGGTGGTCATAATGTAATGGCTCTTAGGTGTATATATCAAAGAATTGCAATCAGTTTATATGCATATAACGAAGAATATATTTAAATGTAGGTATTAGCTGAAATGATGTATTCTTATCATTTCATCTCAACTTATGTCTAGTGATAGGAGCTAAATTTTTTTGGAACAATTATACTCGATTTAATATGAATTCGTTTGAATGATGACAACTTTTCCCCAAGGAGAACAATTGGCTTCAATCAGAGACCTCTAAAGTGTAGAGAATGGCAAATAAAACAGATGTGTGTATTTAGAGAAGTGGTCTGAAAAAAGTGGAAACAACTAATTAAAGCGTACGTAAACATTTGAAACTTCGAAAATTTTTCGAAATATCGATTATTTTTTATTGTTTCAAAATGCTCTCTGATCCTTTAGCTTTCAAACGATGCTACAATGCTGTCGATATTCGGAATATTTCGCGAGTTATAAGATTTTTTTTCTTAAAGGTCACTAAAAACTAGTTTTTTGTGAAATGAGTTTTTTACGAGTTTTGAATGGAAATAAATGAGTTTTTTTTAAACTCATTTTTCCCGTTATGTTGCTTCATTCAAACAATCATAACTCAACGAGAAATTAACCAAATATAATTATTTATAAATCAAAATAATCTGTATAAACAGTGGATGTTTTGTACTTCAATCAAAGTTACATTTAAAGAAATAATTTTTAATAACTATTTAAAAGTTAATATCACTGAAAAATTATCGCAGTTCAGACTTTCCTCGTTTCAAAACTGTTTATCGTTTCTAGGAAAAAGAAGGTCTGACCCATCATCCAGGGTCACATACTTTTTAGTTGAAATTTGTCTTGAACTTGAGGTTTCTCAAAACTTTAATTTTGATAAAAATTTCCTTCCATCGGTATGATATTTCAAAAACCAAAAGAGGTATTTACATAAAAATTTCGGCTGGTGCTTTAAAGAATATGAGTAATGAAATGAACCAAAAGTTGTATTGTTGGTGAAATACGTTTTCATTTATAGAAATTTTTAGAAAAAGTAAGTTGCAAATTTATGAAAAAAAATCAGATAAACGTATATTTATACCCATAACATCTTTGCATCTTGAAATATTTCTTAGCTTTTGATTCATTTCATTCATTATATGCTATAAATTATGTACAAAGAAAAATAAGATTGCTGCATTACAATTTTATGTAGAGTGTTAATCGTTTTAAATTAAATTTCATAAAAATTTACTGCATATTCTTCTATTTCTCAAAAATATTAAATTTTGGAATATTTTTTTTGTATTTATAGTATTTTATATTATAATTGAAAATACGTCTAAATACCATAGTTATAAATATTTTTTAAAAAATATCTATTTTTTTTCAATAATTTTCCATTGAACGTAGTCGGTTACCTTAATTTGAATTACACGTATTTGAATTACATGTGCATCGAATTATTGAATTTTTAATCTGCAATTAAGTGAAAAGTATTAAATAATTTAAAATGAAAAAAGTCACTTGAAACTTATTATTACCAAAGGAATTAAAATAATAGTAAATATTTCAATTAGGAAGCTATTAAATTCCTCATTTAATTAGGAAGTTAAGTTAATTCGTATGACAAGAGGCTATATAGAGGAAAATGTATTTCTTTGTACTAAATAAAGAGTTTTGAGTTGCTAGTATTGAGTTTTATAATTTTTCAATCATCATAGTCTGAAATTTTTTGACAACATGTCTATACCTCATTAGACATTTCTTCAGAAAAAATGACAAATTGATCCACAAAAAGGTTTCGCAAACTCTGATTAATAGTGAAAAGACTTTGACAAAAGCACAGCAATAAGCTCTACATGATTGCTAATCAATCCAAGGTCAAACAATTACGCGGCGCTCATCAGGCGATTTATTGGCGACTTCTCTGCTGACCCGGAAACGCTCATTTGGCGGAGACGCATTTCATCGCCAGCGAACCCTGACACTCGGAACATTTCTGCTAATGGAAGTTTTATGTAACACTCAATCACACAACGTGTTTCGGATCGTGCACAGGTGATGAGAACTCGATGCGGATCGCTGATTCGATGCTTTCTTTATTACTCACTTTATTCCTTATAACTTTATTCTTTATACCTTTGGGTGCTTGAAATAAAGCCACAACTTACCACAAAGAACAAAATTCAATCCAGCTTATTGATATATTCTACTTTCTTGTATACCTGTAACTACTGTAATCGAATACTACACAATTCGTATTCGAGAGTTCTTTGTACATCCACCTTTAAAACCACCCGGATATGAAAAATAGCTTTTTAAAATATGTCTGTCTGACCATCTGTCTGTTTACGACAAAAGATTACTCAAAATCGCTTTGCATTACACAAATGAAATCTGATTACGGTCTTCACTAAATGTGTAGATTTCTATCAAATTATGAACAAATACTATTCGTTCATTCGATGCTTTCTTTATGACTCACTTCATTCTTTATAACTTTATTCTTTATATTATTTATTTTTTTTACCTTTGGACGCTTCAAATAAAGCAACAACTTACCACGAAGAACAAAATTCACTCCAGCTTTCTACTTTCTTGTACGCCTGTAACTACTGCAATCTTGTAAACTTCTGTAATCGTTCACAATTCGAATTCGAGAGTTTGATGTGTAGCAATAATTTGGCTGTAATTGTGTCAATATGGAGGTTGAATTATCCAAGGAACGAACTTACGATCTTCGGCTTTGCAGCCGAGTAGCATATCCCCTATACAAAAGTGTTCACCGATGTTTAGTGGCCGTTACTGGTTTATTAAGATGTCACCACAGACATATATCCACATTTTAAACCATGCGAATATGAAAAATACCTTTTTAAAAGATGTCTATCTGACCATCTGCCTGTTTGCTATAAAAGATAACCCAAAACCACTTTGCATTAGACATATGAAATTTGATGTACGATCTTCACTAAATGTGTAGATTTTTATCCAAATATAAACAAAATCTATTCGGATGAACTCATTTTTGGCTGTCCGAATGTTAGTTAACACGATAACTGTAAAACAAATATATCTATTGTTGTTCTTTCTAATGACACTTGCCATTGACAAGCCCGCTGATTAAAAAATCAGAGATTTAGACCGAATATTTTTGGTCTCTTGTTTTTCAGTAGCGCCATCTAGGGCCAAGAATACGAGTTAGCTACTCAAGCGTCACAACTCTTTTTATGGGTCTGACATCAGTCATACATTTCATTTACTCACCAGCAGATGGTAATTTAGATCCGAATCAGAGAACGATCACCTCTGTACCAGTACCTACAACGTTATTACTCTAGACATGTAGAGCGTGCTGTGATTACAGCAGATTTATACGCGCCCCAGCCACGAAGGTCTTCAGCCAATGGAGTTCGTACTCAAAACCAAAGGGATGCGAATCTAGCACCCTACAAATCAGGCTATCCCGACCTCGATTTATCTATGATAGAGATGATATTTATCAAATTTTGAGCAAATTCCAAGAAAGGATTGACAATTCGATTCCCTTAAAATTTACTGCAAATTTTCTTATTTCTCAAAATATACTATATTTTTGAATAATTTTGCTGTATTTATAGTATTTTATATTATAATTGACAATGTATTTAAAAACAATAATTTTGAATAGTTTTTAGTAAATCCTGTTTTTCAAAATTATTCTTTCGGAGGATTCCTATTGTCGGAAGCCTTCATTTACAGTAAAATTTTGCCACAGTTCTTTAATCCATGATGTTACGTTTTAGTAAAGCTTTATTTTTCGTCTAATGACCGCCCATTGGCTTGGTCACTGGCGCTATTAAGACACCTGCACCATTTTAACGAATCTAATGGCAATCATATTTGTAACGATTCTTAAAAGGGTTCTTAAAAAGGAAGGAAAAAAAACAGTTTCATTATTTGTTTGATACACATACAAAACTTCCTTAATACTTCTTAAACGACAAAGTAGGAACACTGTATTAAAGAAATAAACTCTGCCACTATTTCAAAAATAAAAATATATTGATGAACTGTTAGAGGGAAATTGATGTTCCATAATTGTTCTAAGAAACCACAAAATAATGGTTAAATTCATAAGGCCAATTAGTATTATTTAAATTTGTATAAAGATATATAATTGAAAGTTCAATACAAATAAAATATAGATCATAACTTTTTTTCAATAAACGAAATTATCACTATAACAGAACAATTAATTTTAAATCAAGGCCTGATGGATTACAGTAATTTAAAGAAAAGAAATATAATAAAATATAGAGACGTAGATGCTGAGACAAATTTTAAGTTGAAGGAGATATTTCTAATAAAATCCTAAATATGAGCATAATACACTCATATTTAGAATATATGTCGGAATGGAGGGGGCAAAATGCACATTCATTCTCTTTTAAGATCAGTGTCTAGTGTCATTGATTAAAGAGAAGAAGCTTTTAAATAAAATGATAAATTTATTGACAGCAAAGGAAATTTAAAAAAAAAAGAGATTAACAACTAGGACAGAACAGACTATGTACATTAGAGATAAAAGTAGAACATTTAGATGACACCAAGGGTGAATAAGTGACGCCCCGTGGCAAAACTATATGCCACCGTACCGCATTAAATAACCATGGTATCGAAACAAATGACCCACTCTCTCTGTCGAGAGAATGCCCACAGCTCGCTTTTCTAAAACTTGACGTCATGTGACTTAAACTTTGAACCTATGGTGCTTAGTAGAACCATGGTGCCATTTATTACAATCAGATAAAATTAAATGTGGAATGGTAATGGCCGCTAATTAAATCTCTACATATATAACTAAATCACTTTTGCGTATAAAACATAAATAAAGTGTTACTCTAAATATTTGTAGTTGACCTTGTTCAATATTCAAAACATGCTAAATTCTATATTCTACAGAATAAGGAATAAGAAGAAATAAATGATCGAATAAATCCAAATTCTAATATCTATACAAACAAGTTTTAATATTTATCTATAATCTTAGAAAATTTTCACAAAGCTTTTTTTTTTTTGCTTTAAACATTTTTTGGACATTACATAACGGAATTGATGGTTGAGAAAGCTAGAGTCCCGGGAAGTCCCGGGGAAGAATAGTGCAGGCATTGAATGAAAGGCAAGAGCCCCTCCATGATAAATCATATCCATAAATTCCAAGATCTCCTCAAGACTACACAATAACGACCCAAATGCCACTTGTCAAACTCAGTTAAATTATTCATCCAAAGGTGCAGTTCTCATGAAGGAAATCAAAACACAGGACACAGACGAACTATTATTATTCTATATTTTATTTACGTTATTTTTTTTCCCTCTCTTTCCCCTTCCTTCCATCTTGTGTTCATCCAATTGGTTAGTGCTATAGAAACCGGCGACAAAGGATGGCGTTATGTTATGTCTGTGGTAGATTGTATTTCACCAGGATCAAACTTGCGATAGTTGGATTCGTAGCCGCATAACATAGCCACAAGACAAAAGTAATCACCGATATCCTGTTGTGATGGTATCTTAATACACCAGTAACAACAACTATACAATGGTGGCCTCGTACAATGAACACGATCTTAGCTCGCCATAACACTTGGCGCTACTGTCCCTTCGTTCGCCATAACGCTTGGCGCTACCGGAATACTTTCTTAGCTAGGCATAATGTTTGGCGTTACCGAAAGACTCTCTTCCCTCACCATAACGCTTGGCGCTACTGAAACACTCTCTTCGCTAGCTATAACGCTTGGCTCTCGCCATAACGCTTGGCGCTATGAAATCTTTCGTCTCTCCGACGACTCACTGATATGGTAATATTGTGGTGTTATCTTAATAAGCTAGTATCAGCCATTAAACATTGGTGATCACTTTTGTCTGGTGGATATGTTATGTGGCTAAAATCGTAAGGTCGTGAGTTCGATCGTTGGCTGAATTCAAGCTCCCCGTTGGCACGAGTCAAAAATACAATCAACCACACTTTGGTTGTTATTTTCTGCTGATTAAGATACCACCACATGTATTATAATTGAGTTCTAGGTAGATTGCACTTTTGTTATCCATCACTAGCAGAAGCTTCTATTCCAGCCTATTTATTCTGAATGAATGAAATGGAACTTAATGCTATAAATAAATCCTGTTTAGGGACACAGGCAGTTTCAAGTATTTTCCTTTAATATTATGTTATTTTTATATCAATTAGTCAAGAAATAATTCTGAAACAATCCTTAAAAGAATTTGATATGATTTTTATTAATTCATTATTGTACATTTGCACTCATAAGTACTTTTTATTAATAAAAATTAATTAAATATTAAATAATTATATATATATATATATATATAGTTTGGGGCAAGAGAAATATAGTTTGCGGAGTTCATTATATGAAAATTTGAATATATATTCTGTTTCTTACTCAAAACATTATCATTTATAATGCATAAAATAACAGCCGAGTAATATATGGCATCTTACGCAATCGTGAATAGAGAGAGGAAGGAAAGTATAAGTCATCTCTTTCATAAATTCTTTCAGCGATCTCAAACTTTCCTCCGTACGAACTTGCTGACAGTTGGGTATTATGAATAGTTCTTCATTTTCAGAGATTTGGAGGGATTCCAAAAAAATGAGATAGTTAGGCTAAATGATTGCCCTCTGCTTCGAGAGATGTTTATTAGGAAGTAAAAGTTTGCGTTTCCAGAAGGAGCAAAAGAATAATGCATGACTTTATAGAGAGCTTTGGAAAAAGAGAGAACAGAATCAGCGACTTCTCCGTCTTTCCAATACGCCAAAAATATAGAATGTACAAATTAGAATTTACGATATCATTTTCAAAAAATATGTGAATTAGCTCATTAAATATTAATTGATTAATAATTAGTGTAATACGTTTTCTCACTGTAAGGAGTTTAAACATGCTTTAAAGACCTGCCGTGAAAAAACTGGATACTTAAAGATAAAATTGAAAGAAATAACTAATCTAGTGTATATGTAAACCTTAAAATACCTCATATTAAATTTATATACTACATCCAACAAACTGATTGATTTTTAAACACTCATATTTATACACTGATTACATGTTGAACAAAATTCAAAAATTGAATTTTTAGTCGACCTCGAGCAGATGCATGCAGAAGCATGAAAAAAATTTCTATGTGGAGACACAATAATACTTTTCTTTTATGTACTTCCTAAATGAGAAAGTGACTGCGCGCCTAGTCGAGGAAATATTTATTTTACATTGATTCGACAGGCGTTTGTATCAAAATAACCCTGCATTTAATAACATGACTTCAGGCGATATCCAGCGTTCTCCCCGCCAAACGGCGGATAACGTTGGCGCACTTTCCTGCAATAAACCAGAGTAGAAATTTCCAGCAGTGGAATGGGAAAGGGGATGGAGTCTGGTGAGACGAGGAAGTGGATTACTGGAAAGAAACTGGAAATGTTGGAAACGTCCCAAATCTTTCCCTGGCACGAGCAAGAATCGTTGTTGTTATTGCCTCCAGTAATACGTGATTAGAAGGAAACTTTATGGCTACTTCGAAGGCTTTCAGAATTCGTAAAAATAATATATTTGAACGATTAATGAATTTATTTCTTTAATTGAACTAAAAGTTTTATGTTTACGTCAGTCCTAAAGACAAAATGTTTTAGAGCGTATTTTTATTATCTTACGGAAAGAGGAGAAATGGCTTTTTAATCACATATATACAATTCAAAATAAAATATCATTTATAAAAAGGCATTAAGCAAATTGGAATGTTTATCATATTTCTAATAAATCTTGTTTCTTAAGTATCTAGATATTTTCTTTTCCATTGAAGATATCGTAGCTTAGTTTCAGAAAAGCATTTCATGCCTTGAAGTTTCTGTTTTGCCATTCAGATATTTTATTAAAAACAGATTTTCTAATTTTTGACGCTTGTTGGTATGTTGGTATGTTTAAATATTATAGACATAATGGTTTTGAAATAAATTGTTCTTCAGTAGTTAAAACAACTGACTCAATCAGCCCTTAACTGGGGACGTACGGTTTTGTGAGACCACTTACATTAGACTTTCGGTCGCTCCTATTCTATTTTTAGATCATTTGATTGCATTGTTCCTGTAGCTTGTGTTTCGTGACCTTCAATACACCTGCATATTTTGAACTGGTTTCAGCAGATGCTTTTAAAAAGAATTCAGTTATTTCTTTGAGCGTGGTCTCTAAGACCGCACAAACCTGTTAATGTCTCATTGATAAACAAAGCTTAGTAGATGGAACTAAAACTTACTTCTCACATTATGAAACAGCACTCCAGGCACTTTGAAATGAAGCAGATATTGATTTTAGTAATAATCATAATTGTGCAGAAGAGGTTTTCGATGAAAGTTCGCATTCCACTGATTCTGATATGTATGTGCCAACATAATTAATTTTTCTAGAGACAAAGTATGATGAAAAGTTTATAAAATATAATATTATACTAAGAGATATACATACAGAATTTATAAGTTGATTTTTACACTATTTCTTTACATCTATGTTTAAAATGCTCAAGAAAACTGTGCCATGAAAGACACACAAGTGGTAAAAAAAAGAGTCAATTTTACCCATTGAAAATTTTTTTCCATATAATGGTTACATTTTGCATTATGTTGTTTTTTGTATACCTTTATATACTGAAAAATAAACGTGACTTAAAAAGTATAAAGTGATGTGTGTGTTTTAAAAAAATATTATTGATTGCAACATGCTTTTTGCAAAGAAAATGCATGTTCCAACGCATTTACCTTTTTTAATGATATTACATTTTGAAAAATCTAAAACATAACTATATATAGAGAAAAATATCTGCAAAATATATTTGCAGATTTTCGTACTAATACATTCATGAGAAAATTTAATTTGTGTGTAAATGAAATGCGGCCTCGGAGACCGTACGTCTCCAGTTATGTCCTAAAATTTCACCTTCCAAGTTTAGGCTTCATATAAATTTATTTAGAATGATATTACTGCGATTTCGGATGGATCTCGTTATTCTGAACTGCCAAACGCTTTCAGCTGCCACACGCTTTCAGTTGCCACATTAGCTGCCCCACACTTTCAGTTGCCACACACTTTCAAAACCACAGAAAGGGGATACATTCCGTTCGCACTCAGAATTAACGTCGATGTGCACGCAGTTGACATTTGGCAGGATTAGAGTTCGAAGCTGTTCTGCCTGAAGGCTGACAGGTGGTCTTTGCTTTCCTCCTGACATGGAAGCAAAATTTGTGTCAAATAGATTAATAGATATTTAAATTCTTATTATCTTAAATATTTTATTTTATCGATAAAAATGACTGCTCTAAATTTCATTGAAAATAGAAAAGAAAGTAAGAATGGGTTTTTGTTTAAAGTATCCAACTATGTTCAATGGAAAAATTTTAAAAAATTGGATTTTTTTAAAAACTACTTAAGGTTTTTTAGTTGTATTGTCAATTAAAACACTATAAATAGAAAAACAGTTACTTGAAAATATAAAACATTTGGAAAAATAGGAAAATTGGTTGTAAATTTTAATGAAATTTAGTCTAAATGGTTAACACTCTACTCAAAATTGTAATACAAAAATCCTATTTTTCTTTATACAAAAGTTATAGAATATAATGATGAAGGAAATGAACCAAAATCTAATGAATATTTTGAGATACAAAGAAGGTATGGGTAAACATATGCGGCATTTTTTCCATAAATTCCCTTTTTAATTTTTCTGAAAACACATATAAATGAAAAATTATTTCACCAATAATAAAAATTTTGGTCCATTTCTTTGTTCACATTATTTTATACCTACGCTGAACTTTTTATGTAAATACCTCCATACTTTTTTAAGACAGAAAGTTGTAGGTGAAGAATTCTTACAAAACTAAAGTTCTGAGTAAGTTAAAATTAAAGACAAATTTTAGCTGCAAAATAGGATTTTTTTAAATCCCCCTGGGCCTTCCTTTTCCTAGAGAATATAAACAGTTTTGAAGGAGGAAAGTCTGAACTACAAAAATTAATAATAATAAAACAAATCCGCCAATGTGGTCGACAACCAGTGTTTTTTACGTATTCAGATACCTTAAATTATTTCAGATACGAATTTTCATCCTTTCAATGCTTGGAACTATATTTTAGATAATTTAAATCTTTGATTAATGCTTCAATTTGCTAGGAATAGTTTCTTTAATATTTATAATAATGTTTTACAAATTAAAGAAAACAAGTAATATAAAAAAATAATTCAATGCTTATATTTCAATACTTATTTTCTTATATTATTTATATAAATCTTATATTATTTATGATTGGATATTGCGCAAACAATCTCAGAATTTGGGGACCATTTGGTGACTTTGAAGACCGAATAGAAATTACAGGAAAAATTTAATTAATATTTGAAAAAAAATTATATATATTTATGTGTACACACACACACACACACACACACACACACACACACACACACACACA
>JAPMOQ010049553.1:1214999-1254362 GCA_026543055.1 Argiope trifasciata
ACACACACACACACACACACACACACACACACACACACACACACACACATATATATGTTTCAAAAGTTAAAGTTTGTGCTATGGTATTTATTTTTGTGCATTTGTTTTCACGAGGTTTTCCTCTATTATTTTGCAATAGCCTCACTCCTTTCGTAATCTAGTTTCAGAGCCAACAATATCTTCATTAAGAAGTATCGTCATCTTTTTGCACACACAACAAATGAATCTTCTTTCAGATGGCTCTCTACCGGATTAGCCGAAGTGACTCTGTCCTGCCAATTGTGTTACTGCTCTGAATGAAGGAGTCGAATATTAAACTCCCCGGAGAAGGAGGAAACTCGCCGCCTCATCAAAAGAAGTTTTGAAAGAGCCCTTCTCGGACTGAATGCAATATTGTGGTCGGGACTCCTCGCACTGTCCTTATTATGGCACAATGAACTGCTCAATCAGAAGTTTTCAATTCGCAGCTCCTCCACAGTGGCTACACGAAAATACTGTTGAGAATGAAAATGAAGGACTTGAGGAACTCGAAAAAGAAATTGTTGCGGATTTTAATTTATCAAATACTAGCTAGTACCCGGAGCGTCGCTGCAGCAGAAGAAATAATTTTGGAAATATTGCTTGAAATTTAAAATAACTGTTCACGTTTAATGAGGAATGATGGAAAGAATACTAGTTAATACAATAATCATTAAAATTGAGTGATATATAAAAGGAGAAGCGTAAATAATATTAATTCTATTTTTCTAAACATTAGTAATCGAAATTTTGGGGTTGGCAATATTTTTTTGTTTTTCTCTCTTCAGCAGAAACAAATAATTGCAAGTAATAAGTACTCAAAGTTTCATTGCAATCGGATGAGCGGTGCGGCAGCGCATAAGAGATACACAGACAAACATTCATTTTTACTTATATAGATAACGTAATTTCGATATTCCTATAACCATCCCACAGCTGCAAGTAATAAGCATTCAAAATTTCATCGCAATCGATGACTGGTACGGTCGTGCATAAGAGACATACAGACAATTATTTATATTTATTTATATAGAAGATTCGAGCCCTTTCTTCAAAGAAGACTTGTAGAAAAACTGTTCCTCTAGTTCACTGATAACTTAGGAAAAAGAGACTTCTGTTCAGTTTTTAGAAGCAAACTGATAGCAATCGACTTAAGACCATTCTACACGAAAATAATTATAAGAACTTTTGGATTCTTACTGATAGCCGCAACTCATTGGAACACGTTAACAATTGAACCCATGTTGGAGATAAAGCAAGTTCGTCTTTTCTTCAAAAGTCGAAGCTGATTTCACTCCATGATATTCATTTCCAATGGATCCCATCTCACGTGGATCTGCTTGGTAACGGAATAGCAGACAGGCTTGCAAGGAAAGGAAGTAGCCTAGTGATTCCATCTCCTGCTGAGTTCGCATACTCAGAGCTCTTCTCTCAGGCAAAATCCTTAAATAAGAAGAATTGGATGATTCCCCATACTCATAATTGGTATAGGGCCAATAAGCCGGGTCAGTTCTTATGTCTTCCTTGTGATAGAAAAGCCAAAAGTTGCTTGTCTCACCCTGCCAATGGCCATCTTAAATTGACATTGAATGAAAAGACAAGACATTTAATCTTTTTCTGAGGGTAAGAAATCTAACCCTCTTTGCCCGAAATGCCGCCAAGATCAGGCTCCTGTTGAACACAATCTAGACTGTTTTGGACTTCTTTAGAGATAAATTTATTCTTATCTCTTCCTTGTCCTGCTGAGCTCACATACTCAGAGTTCTTCTCTCTGGAGAAATTTATAAATAAGAAAAATATGATAGTACCCTCTACTCATGGTTGGTATAGGGACAATGATTCGGGTCAGTCCTTAATCCTTTCTGGTGACAGAACATCAACCTGCTTTTCCCGACGAATTTCTCAGTGCAAAGAAGAAAACGTGGAAGTGTGTTCTTTTCATTTGACAAATTAGATCAAAATTTGATGCGCACTAAGATTTTGGGTAACAAAATGACATACTGAATTTCATTTATTTGAACTGCTGCGCTTCAGATATCGCATTCAGATAGATGCAATAAACATACCAGCAGACGGTCAACTCATTTATCCACGTTGTAGAGTGACGTGTCCTGCTACTTCGAAAAATTAAACGATCTAATGTGTACGTAGACACTTGAAACTTCGAAAATAGAAGCAAACTACTAGCAATTGATGTGGGACTACTGACATTCGAACTATCGAATATTTTTTATCGTTTCAAAATATTCTCTGATCCTTTAGATTTCAAAAGATGCTAAGATACTGGGAATATTCGGAACATTCCTCGTAATGAGTTTTAGATTAAAATGAATTATGATTGCTTTTCTAGTTACAGCTGTAATTTACGTGGTAGTGATTAGATTGTTCGCAGGTTAAATTACTTGAAGACACAGGTTGTCTTTTCTGGGGTTTATTAGATAACGTTACAATTAAAGACACAGAGATACTCCATGGTGTAGTGGATGTAGAAAACTGAACTGTGGTTTATTTCGCAAGAGAGAGAGCCATGATCACACGCCCCACCGTCAAGTTTGCTTCTCCTGATAAAAATATATAAACACGCAGCAACAGTGTTTACATGATTGGAGGCTAGTGCCGCCCAGGAAGATCACATGGTTCACAGAATTCTTAACACCTCAGGTTATAGGGAATTTTCTTGAGGTACTTTCAATAAAAACTCTAGTTCCGGCTTTTTTTAAAAACTCATTTTATGAAGAATAATATTTTCCAACTCTGTTGCTTCACTCAAACAATCATGAAGCAAAAATAAATGAACCAAATACAATTATTTATACATTAAAATAATCTGTATGAAATAGCAAATGTTTTGTGTCTCCGTCAAAGTTATAGTTAGGGAAATAAATTTTCAATAGTTATTTAAAATCTGAAATAACACGAAAAACTCTCGCAATTTCTATTCATCGTTGATCAAAAAAATTGTATAAAAACTATATATTTTTATAACTTGATTGAAAGCAGACAACATGAAGACTAATATTAGGCATTAGGCACCATTGAAAAATTGTGTGTTTGTACAAATTAGAATTTAAGATATAATAATTCAAAAGATATGCTAATGAGCTCATAAAGTATAGATTAATTAATTAATAATTAGTGTCATATGTTTTTTCTCACCGAAATGACACTGATGGAACTGATGGAAACATATACACTGATGGAAAAAAAATCCCAACACTAGGAAGGAGCTGTGCTAGATAACCGAAATTTGGTAGGCGTGTTTATACATCTGAAAGATGACGTTGATTCAAAATTCGAGCTACGCGCGTAAGTGTGGCGCTAGTAGCGACACTATGAACATGCTAATGAGGTTTGCTTTAAATAAGCGCTCTAAGGTTCGTGACCGTTATTTACAGTTGAGATTTGACGAAGTGGGTTAATGTTAGTCAAGGATGCCTCTGAGAAGACGAAGAAGCCATTATCAACAGCTCACTGAGTTGGAACGAGGTCGTGTTGTAGGGCTACTAGAAGGTGGGTTTTCTTTCCTCGATATTGCTTGGCAGGAATGTATCCACTGTGCATGAGTATTGGTGGCAGTGGTCAAGGGAAGGTACTGCCTCAAGAAGACCAGGTTCCGGGGGGCCACGTGGTACTACTGAGAGGGAAGACCGCCGTATTCGGCGTATGGCTGTGGCTAATCGTACTGTGTCTGCAGCTGAAATTCGAGCTGCAGCTGGCACCACAGTGACACAACGAACTGTTACAAATCGGTTACTTCAAGGACAGCTCCGAGCCTGACGCCCTGTACAGTGCCTTCCACTGACTCCAAACCACTGCCGTTTGCGACGTGAGTGGTGTCGAGCTAGAGCTCATTGGAGGACGGTGTGGAGATCTGTTGTGTTTTCTGATGAAAGCCGGTTCTTCCTCGGTCGCAGTGATAGCCGTTTGTTGGTTAGAAGGAGGCCAGGTGAACGCTTTCTAGTGACCTGTCTGCGACCGAGACACACAGGGCCTACTCCTGGAGTTATGGTTTGGGGAGCAATTTCGTATGACAGCAGGAGCACTCTCGTGGTTATCCCACGCAGCCTGACTGCAAATTTGTACGTCAGTCTAGTGATACAACTTGTTGTACTGCCATTCATGAACAGCATTCAAGGGGGTGTTTTCCAACAGGATAACGCTCGCCCTCATACCGTTGTTGTAACCCAACATGCTCTACAGAGTGTCGACATGTTGCCTTGGCCTGCTAGATCACCAGATCTTTCTCCAATCGAGCACGTGTGGGACATCATTGGACGACAACTCCAGTGTCATTCACAACCAGCATTAACCGTCCCTGCATTGACCGCCCAAGTGCAACAGGCATGGAACTCCATCCCACAAACTGATATCCGACACCTGCACGACACAATGCATGCACGTTTGCATGCTTGCCTTCAAAATTCTGGTGGTTACACCGGTTACTAATGTACCAACATTTCACATTTGAAATGGCTCTTCTCACCAAGGGCTCTACCTGTGATCTTGAAACTTTAATCAATTAAATATGCTGCCTAGACAAATGTATTCCTAAAATTTCATTATTGTACAAAAATTTTTTCTTGGTGTTGGAATATTTTTTTCCATCAGTGTATATGAATGAACTACTGAGAAGGAAAATGTTGGATTGTTAAACTTAAATTGAAAAAAAAAAATATTCTAGTAAGTCCATTATTCTAGTAACATAGATTTTCGATCTAAACACGCTCTATTGTGCCATTCCAGATAATAGTTAAAAAACAAGTAACAATCAAATTTTTAACAATTTTTTAAAAAACTCTTTGTGTAAATCTAGTGTATTCTATTCATACATAGTACACCTTTTTACTAAAATCAGAGGGAGATCTAAACCACTTTAGATTCCTTCGAAACTTTTGGTAGAATTTTTCGCCGATTGCAATACTTTCTTTTTCTGCGTTTCCTCTTTACGGGAAAGTCAGAATGAATATTTAAATTCCACGACCTCTTTTCCGTTCTGATTCTAAACACGATTTTCCTTTAGGCAAGTATCCGAACGATGGAGAGAAGAATTTCACTGTTCCTTTCTATCGCACCCGAATCGATAGAAAGTTCTTAAGCAAACCGGGGGTGCCCCAGAATAGATGATGGGAAAATACCGGCGCCGAAGGAAGGAGTGGGCAGAAAAAATATCGTCGAATTCTGAGGAGCAATGAGGTGGCAAACACTGAAGCCACCAAGAATGTCGAGATCTTTGAGCAGCACCCGGGTCTTTTGTGTCAGCAAGAGTTACAGTTTTGCATGGAGGATGTGCTCGGCGGAAAGATGGAAGTTGGAAGAATGATCTGAAAACTAAATGGCAAAAGTTACAGTGAGCATTATTTGCTAGGGTTGAGGGATTTCATCAGTAAACGTGCCGAAACTCCCTTCTTTACTCACATTCTTCTTTTATACAGCCGGCCTTCCCGCCATCACTGAACCTATCAGTATCGACAGTTTTCTTTACTCATCGAAATCACTCGGATAAATTATGCTAAGTCAATTAAGTCAGCATGTTCTCACCTTTTTAATGTTTGCAAGTAAATTTTCAGAATGAAATATGTGTGTGTATATGTATGTATATGTATATATATGTATGCATGCATGTATGTATGTATGTATGTATGTATGTATGCATGCATGTATGCATGTATGTATATATGCATGCGTGAAAGAATTTTGCATATTTTTAGAAGTAGATGGCAGACTCGAAGACAATGAAGAAGATTTTTCACTTTCAAATTCGTTTTATTCTCCCTCCCGGAAGCCGAGTCAGGAATGATTATTCACAAGAATAATCGGACGCAGGCACATCCGGCCACAGAGCAACAGGCAATCAGAAGTGGCAGGAGGGAGAATTTAACTATCCCTCTTCTTATATACCATTTTTTAATAGGGAAAATGTTTGTTTGCTCTGCTAATGTATTATAAATATTTTCATAGATATTTCTGATACAACTCGATCACATAATAAGGAAAACACAGACACCTTTTTAAAAATATATTTGTTAAGTGAATAATTTTTATTCTTTTATGCGTAGCGTGGGATCCATTGACTAAACATTTTTACAGAATTAATTCAAAAATGGAATCGAATCAGGAAATGAGAGAACACTTTAGAATAATTATCACATGGATTTAATAAAGATAAAACATCATCGCCGGGAATATTATTTTCATTTTTTTATTTTGACACTCGGAGATGCTTGTAAATGTCTTTCGTCCATTTCTACACATGTCCTCTGAAAAAATTAGAGATTATGAATTTCGAGTGAAATATATCTATTAGATAATGCAATTTAAATTGAGTATTTCCTTTTCCGAGAGTAGTACAAGCGATGAAATCTAATACATGCAAGTGCTATTAAAATATCTTTAAGCATCTCACAAAGATCAGGATAATCAATAAATATAAGCATTTTAAGGAGGACAATTCGTGAATAAGGGATTCCACGTAAGAAATCAATCATCATGAAATCGAGCCAAAAAAACGTATGTTGTTTGTCAAAAAGTACCTTAATAAGGATTTATAGTTTTGCAATAATATTTAAAATTCAGTTTTTTTAGTGACGATAAAAAAAACTGGTTTTTGACACACAGATGTCTCGCAAAAATGTAGAAACCAAAGAAATGAAAAATCCAGTTATAAGTGTTCATTTAGGACAATTATACTTGGCTGCGTATTCGTTCAGATCTGAGAGCGTCTAGAGGCAGTAGGAGTCTGGAATTTAGTATTGGTCGAATCTAAAATAAACAAAATAGACAGTTTAAATATATTTTTAACATCTTCCAACTTGATAAGCATCCTAGATCTTCCAACATGAATAGTATGCTAAAACACATTCATGATTTTGAAAGAAGAGTAACTGCATTCTGTTTCAAAGACTTTGGAAACGCTTGATGTCAGCAGTAATAATTCACTTGCAAACCTCCCATGGATCTGCAATAAAATCACCTACCTGAATCCTTTTAAGAATCTACATAAAGCAGATGTTTGTAATTCTGCTTTCAAATCTATTTTCTTTTCTCATAGACAAGTATTTCATGATTATCTACCCTTTTATACAGATGGCTCTAAATCCGATACAAATACTGGTTGCGCTTTTGTTTGTGAGAATGACATTCTAAGTTATAGCTTCGTGATTTTACCTCTGTCTTTAACTCTGAATTCGCAGCACTGTATATAGCACTAAAAAATAAATCTTTGAGAAAAACATCCAGTAAATGCTATTATTCACTCCGATTCTTTAAGTGCTCTGGAATCCTGGAATAATCGTATAAATTCCCGTGGTCTTACCCAGGAAATGAAGCGCTTGCAATCCCACCTACATAGGTGGGGCTATAGAAGTTTGTTCTCCTGGGTACCAGCTCATGTCGGTATAACGGGTAATGAACAGGCAGACACTGCTGTCAAAGTTGCTAATACGTGTCGTCCTATGCCTCTTCATTATACCGATATCAAGAGCGCACTACGTAAGTGGATGCTAAGGACTTGGCAAAATGACTGCAATCAAGAAGTAGATAATAACGCGATGTAAAACCCTATATTACACCTTGGACATCATCATTAAACCGAAAATTTGATGTCATTCTGACTCGACTGCGTATCGTCTATTCACGTATGACACACAGAGACTTACTGTTTGGAGAATCTCCTCCTGTTTGCGGCTCATGCAATGTTCCGCTGACTATAAGCCATGTTTTAATTGAATGTCCTGATTTTTACAGAGACCGAGTGAACTTTTTAAATTCATCTGATTTTGACTTGTCTTTCCTTCTTGGAGAAAGACCTCACATGAATTAATTCCCGTTTCTTAAAAAAATTGGAATTTTACCTGAAATTTAAATTTACTTTTACTTACTGTTTTATATATAGATTTACAGTTTTTTACGAGGAATTTTATGCAAAATCGGGAGAATGAACAAGTGAACTGTGTTTTCGATGCAGCACATCAAAGAAAAGGATCTTGCACCAGAAAATCGACACATGCATCATCATCAAAGACTTTGTACCATCTTTCACAGTCATCTGATTTTTATCCCATTCAAAATTTAGGGACATATTTTAAGAAAAATGTACGTCGAGGAAATATTTCTATCGAAACAAATTGCCATAGAAAACGGCAAAACATTAAATAAGAATTAACAAAAAAACCACTTGTCAACGCTATGCTTAAACAATTAAAGGCAGTGAAGAAATCTAAAAGACTGCAGATAAAATACAAGTTTTACTGCTTTCATTGTTTTTATCAGATTGAATGTTCTCTGTTTACTTCTTTTTGACACATGAAATCTGAGTATTTTCTGCTTTAATTGAATTACTTCTTTTTGCATATTGATTTCATTAAACATAAACAGGTGGTTACATCCTACACGAATAAACAATTGCATAGATCCATTCTGTACTATAACTCAATAATATATTTGAAATAAAAAATATTCTGCATCAATCATGAGTGTTTGCGTTATTTTGACTGTCACTGCAGCTTCAACACAGTTGGGGAGTAACTACTGAATATTTCATTGGAAGCGTCTTACTGAATAAAGTCAAAAAGGATCGTTCACTTTCTACTGAATAAATGGAATTGAAAGTATCATAGATTTATATACTAGCTAGTACCCGGCGCGTTGCTGCCCCAGAAGAAATATAATTAGGAAATATCGTTTGAATTCGAAATAGTTATCTTGTTTAATTAAGAATATTTATTATTATGTCGGCAATGAATATATTCATTGAAACTGAAGGATAAATAAAGTAGAAGCATAAATAGTATTTATTCTATTTGTATTATTTTATTCTACAAACAAATATTCAATTCTTTGTCATAGATTTGTGTATTCTTTGATAATTGAAACGCTTTGTGTTCTTTCAGAATGGTAAGGAAAGAAACTATTTATTGTGTATCTCGCGGTTTGCTTAATATTCGTTCAGAGTTTAATATTAGAAAAATGTGATTGAAATATGTTCTTTTGAAACTGATAAAACGTAGAAAATATATTTATGCCATAAAATCGTTAATATAGTTGGAAAGATAATTTTTGAAGATTAAGAAGGGGCAAAATTATTTGTACCACAATACTTTTGTTAGCTACTGCGAAAAAGGCAAAAATGTTATTAGAATTTAAAAACTCTAGGGTTGGTCTCCCCACAGCTTTCTGGCATCATCTGTAATAAAGTTTTTACCTCTGAGAAGGGCTTGCATGACATTTGCGTGCTGTGACTACATAATATTAACCTTTCAATTGGATTTAGCATTTCTACAGAATCTATTGTCTCCTCGGTGAGTTATTTGGAGATGAATCATTGTAAATTGATGCGGTTGAGATTCGAAACTTTTTTTTAAGTTTTAGATAATTGCACTATCCCTTTAACCATCCCGTAGGTGTAAACAATAAGCTGACCAAGTGTCTTCTCAATCGGATGAACGGTTTAAGAAGGCATAAGAGTCACACAGACAATCATTCATTTTTATTTCTATCGATGTGTGAATGTGCCCTCCTGTAAAAAGGGGTTGTGCAAGCGGATGAGTGATATTTGTAGTTAGGAGGGCCTTCGTTGGCGCTACTTAAAACAAAAGACGCAACCTATCGGCTCAAATTAATGTCTACGTCACAGCGGGTTGGTCCAATGACGAGTGCCATAAGAAACAACTGGACTTCTTGAGTATAAATTCAGTATAGAAAATCATTTTTATGAATTGCATTTCAGAACAATTTATTGTCTGAAAAAATTGTCTTTTAAAATACTTTAATTCTTTTTTGATTAGAGAAGCAAAGTGTTCTGGAAGTGCAATTATTATCACTTAAAAATTAACTTTTTTTACTTAATTTAAAAGTCGGTTTCCTATTCTAATATTAAAAGACAAAAGTTGTAACATTTTAATTTGTTTTAAATTATAAATTTAATCAATTTTTCTTGATGAATATCTATTACTCAAAAATGTATGCCACAGAAATATTTCTAATAAGAAATACCAAATTTTATATATTTAGGCCTAGTGATTTAGTTTGTAGACTGCTTTGAACAGTTTTTATGTACACATATCAAATGATGCAGTTGATAGATAGTATGCCAATCTTTAACAATGGTTTGACAGATGTCCAAAAAACGAAGAGTCACTTTCGACTTTATTTCTAATCCAGAAATAAAAATAAGAAGATACCATCCACTTAGAATCCAAATAATATCTGGACATGGGAGATTTCCAAAGATTTGGAAGAACGCAGGAAAATAAATACATTTGTGGAGAAAATGGGTACGTGTTAAACACTAATTAATGGAATGTATGGAGATATCAGAGTTAAAGGAAAACCTGAAGATTGAAAATAACGATTTAATTACAGTAATGATGGCACCAGGTCATCTCAAAACCCTGAAGGATATGATGTTAAAGATGGGCAATTTCATTCCAGCAGTTTGAGAATGTGTAGATGGGGAGAAAGACAGATATTTACTACACCGAAAGGAATGCTAGTTTGACGGATCGGTCCATGTAAAATGGGACAATACTTATTCAACCGTCGACCACATCAAATCCTGTCGATATTGCTACTTTCAGTGGTGGTGGGGTGGTCGGCTGTATACAAGAAGAAGTATGCTAATCTTTAAACTCTAAGAGAAACAAACGAGATTTGCTCGTAATGTATTCAGGCAATAATTAGAAAAATGCTGTTTCATACTGTCAACGTTTTGTATATTTATATACTATATTAAAAGATCACTTTGAGCTTACCTGTCAGAATCAGCTGTTTCCCCACATATACCCGTTTTTCACTCGAAGGGGGGGAGTGTTAATAAATTTCTTTCTTTCTTTTTCCTCTGTATAGATGGATTTCAGAAGAAAGGAGTCGCACTGTCAGAAAGTAGGATCCAACACTTTCTTGTATATCAATCCTTGCCACAACACCGCTGCCATTTCAAGAGTGTGTGAACGCATCGATTATCTTTAAAAATTTGCAAGACAGAGCCATCACTGCCAGGGAACGTTCCTCAAAGGGTTGAGAAAATGTGTAAGAAAATCGATTCGTCCGCTACGTCCACATTAAGGATACAATATTTTCTCTTCGATAATTGAGGTCCATCAGAGAATTTAGAGGCGAAATACCTTCTTAAATCCTTTACATTTATGCAAGAATGACTTTGAGGCGTGCGTATACACATGGGACTTCGACAATCGTTAAATCCATCGAATATTTTATTTATTGCATCAAAATATTTTCTGATCCGTTAGCTTTGAAATGATACCAAGATGTTATCCATATTTGGAATATTTCTCGAGTTATAAGGATTTTTCTTGAGGTACTTTCATTAAAGCTCCAGGTTTGGGTTTTTTTAAAAAACTCATTTTTAAAAGAAGAGCATTTTTCCACTCTGTTGCTTCATTCAAACAATCATAACTCAACAACGAAGCAGAATTATTTACAATAAAAGCATTCTGTATGAAACTGTTTTGTGTCTCATTCAAGATAACATTCATAGAAACAATTGTGTAAGAGCTCATTAAATGCTATATTTACAGAAAAAATTCGCTTCTTCTCATAATCGAGGAGGAAAAAGCTGTTGGGGAAAAAGAAACATATTTTTGTAACTTCATTCAGACAGATAAAATTAAGACTAATATTAGGCAACATTTCCAACTAGATTTGTGTGTTAAGATATCATATTTCAAAAAATAAGCTAATGATCTCATTAAATTTTGATTTCTTAATAATTAGTATAATATAGTTTTTTCTGTCTGGAATGAGCTTCAACATATATTAATGACCTACTGAGAAGGTTTTTAAAGTTAAAATTTAAAGAAATTATCTTCTAGTGTGTACATACACCTAAATGAAATATCTAGTTTGAAGACCCAGGATGACATTATTATAAAGCAAGATGTTACCAAACATGGGATCACTTTCCAATACCGAATTTATAAAAAATATCCGAAGATAGATGACAATTATATTCAATCTTCCGTTGATGGAAATCGCTGATTGGGCTTGAGAATTGGGAAGATTTTTTCCTTAACCAAAAAAATTCAGGCTCCGGCCAAGTAACATTTGTGGTGACATCTTAATAATAAGTCAGTAACAGCCGCTAGGCACGGGCGTACGTTATTGTCGAACGGATAAGTCACTCGACTTCGAATCCTAACATCGCAGGTTCGAACCTTGGAGGAATTCGACCTCCGTATTGGCACAATTCCGCCCACACTAACAGCCATACATTCACTTGTGTCTTAACAGTGAATTAAATGCATATATCTCAGTCAATAAGAAAGTATTTTGTTCTACTAGATTATTTCCTTCAATCAATCAATAGAATTTTTCTTTTGATTGTTATAATTAGGCGAAACAGAACATTCTTCATTCACTAGAATTTTAAGGCCATGTATAAGAATTATGGTTATAATGAAACCACATTATCCAACTTCATTATTGGTCCTGGAGATTGGAGAATAATGAATCGGAGTTATGATTTATTACCTTTGCTGCGTTCTAAATGAGCAAGATCTTTCGATCCCTTTCAGATTCGCAAGGTTAATTCCAAAATAGTATTGGCATTGGCTCGGAATTTATAGTTAATAATTATCATTAGTATAGTTACTTTTTTTATCTAAAAAAGTAATAGAACGTTTCGCCTTAAAAAGCCATACATGCGCAGTAAGATGTAACATGGCATTGCAACAATCTTTCTTTTCAGTAGTGACTATTGGGCAGTTTTTTCTTGAGACAATGCTTTTCTGTGCGTATGAATGTTCATCGATCGTGCTGAGTGGATGTATGCCTGAAAAATGTGTCATTAAATTCCTCTAAAGGAAATTCAGCTTCTTCTCGCAATATCTTTTTTCGAACTCAGACATGCTGAGGACACTACCTACTTATAGGCATTAGGGATTGCAATATCGGATCAAAATTTAATACCGGTATTCGGTATTTTTTTGAAATTAATATCGAAATACAGGATTTAAGACCAGTCGTAGAAATATTAGAAAAAGAAAGAAGGCGTTTCTCTGTTTTGTTTGAGAATGTAATGATCACAAAATAATATGCAACTTTCAAACTTTAACAGCCAATAAAGAATAAAAAAAGTAAAGAAACATCTAATTTATTTAAATCACAAAAAAGTAAAGGAACATCTTATTTATTAAAATCACAAAAAAGTGTAAAAATCACTATTTAGTTTGTGGTACAATTACAAATGTTTGAAATGTGATCTTAAAAAACATAATGCATTCATTGTACTATTAAGCCTGGAACGTAATTTTGTGAAAAAATGGCCACCTGTCAAAAACGCTCGTTCGGCATTCTACGCTAGTTGATGGTACTGTTAGTAAAGTGCGGAATAAATTTTAGTAGTAAAAAGTATTTACCTCTAAATACCTTATCTTGAAATAAACCAATTTCTCGTTGGATGGTTTTGTATACAGTTAATTTTCGTATTGTATTTTGGTTTGTTGAATTTTTATTTTATTTAACCGAGGTTTTTTTAAAATTTTATTTTGGATAGGTTTTATAATTCTTTATGAAACAGTATTTTGTCACTTCTCTTGATTGTACGATGCATCTTTGTAATCAGAGTCTAATTAATCTAGTCCCTAAGGGAGACGCAAATAATTAAAAAAAACTTGTACTATTTTTCTATGTTGGCGATCCTTGAACATATACTGGAGACAAATTAAAAAAACTCTACTAAATACCGAAGAAAAGATATTAAAACTTGTAAGTACTAGTATTACAAAAATTATAAATGACTCAAAATAACGGTATTCGGTATCCAGGTATTACGTTCCCAGTAAAGAGTTACGTTTTACCCTTTAAGAAAATTTTATAAATTGATGATTTTATTTCGGTAATAGATTTAAAACTGATACTGAGAGCGCATGCAATTTGAAAGAATCTAAATTGATTTTCAGTACGTATTTATAAATTCTAGTTACTGGCAAAAAGAAAAAACTTACTGATTCCAAAAAAATCCCACTCTGATTCTTAGGAGTGAGCAGAGGCGTATAAAGAAATTGCACCTTTCCAAAATTTTAATGCTTAATATTTTTGTCACAAAGGAAAATTGGAAAGGTTTCCCTTTTTAAATTAAAGACAACGTTTCTGAGCATTTAAAAGATTATTTAATTTTTATTACTGTCCTTCTTTATGATTGAAATTATTTTAAACCAGTTTATTTCTTTGTCAGAGACGGTATTAAATTAATTGCTTGCTTTTTTCATAAAATTTCTCTTGCACCTTACTAAGTTTTAGGTTCAAAATTAAGTTCCAATGATTTTGAAAAAATATTTGTTATTCATCCTTTCAGAATCAGTGTAACTTTGAACACTTTTGAAAATTCAGTGAACTAGAACATTACTTTCATGCAACTTTTTTGAGATGCATTCACTTTTCTCTTAGTTATTGATTTCCGATGTCAATATTTAGATTGCTTTCTACCGTTACTGTTTTTTAAAACCATTACTAGTTTTTTTTTTAAGTTAGAAACTCGTAAGCTGCAAGGTATGGTTTACATAAAAGAAGCATCTGTCTTTCACAGAGCCTGATTAAGGCATTGGGGCAGTTGCCTCGGCATCCCACATCAGAGGGCGGCAGGGGGGGGGGCAAGTCGAATATAAAATTTGTTTTATGTTTCCTTCTTTAATGAACCCTTTTAAAACAAAATTTCAGTACAGTGTAAAAAATTTTAAAAGAAAAATATTTTACTATCCTCATTGTTAAATGTTATATGCAACTACGCTATATCCTTTTAATGGTGCGCTTGAAACTGTCATAAAATCAATAAAATGGGCCCGAACGATATCTTGTCTGACCATTAGAGGGGAGGGGGAATTTAAAGTTATTTTAGGTTCTTATCCATTTTCTTGTAATATATCTCTAATGAGATGAAAAATATACCTCCATAAAGTACGGTTCTTCATTACTGAAATAGTGAAGGGTGGCCCCAAAGAAATTCTTGCCCCGGCCCTAATTAGGCTAAGTGGGCCCTGATCGCTCATCTCGTCTAAATTTTAGTAAAATACAAACCGAATTAAAAATTTAAGGTGGTTCAGTGTTCAAAAGCAGACAGTGCAGCATATAATATTTTGAGAAAATACGAGATTTAAAAAATATTTGGTATCATTGTTTCACGCCTAAAAAAAGAAAAAAGTTTTGTAATTGGTTCTTGCTATGCTGTTCATACATTAATGCATTCTTGATGGCAACATTCTTTTTAAAAAATATTTTTGAAACTGAATTTTCAGGTAATATGTATTCCGTAAGAGCAGATACATTGATAAAAAAAATTGGCTTTTAGATCTCCAAATATTTATTACAAAAAAATCAAAATAAATAAATTTGGTGTTTTTTTCTTCTTTTTATTAAAAGCACGATTATTTTTTTTTAAATTCAAAGTATTGCCTTTTAAACTGAGAGCGCAATCTTCGAAGCCATTTCTTTAAAATAAATGGTTTCGTCTTAGGAATTTTCTTTAGAATAAGTGGGCCGTGAAATTTTATTTATTGCTTTCTCTAGAAATATGAATAGCTTCCAAATGACTAGAGTTATCTGCTGTATGACGCTTCGATTATTATAGATCCACAAATCTCAATCAGAAACTTTTCAATTTCTTTTATTTCTTCACTTTTTAATAATGAGCACATTTAGCTAAGTAGGAATCACTTGTATATAAGGATATTTGCTGAGTGCTAGTAAAAATATTTTCTTTCATAATCACTCGCGAGATGGAAATGCACTAACCTGTATGTTTGAGAAAATTTTTGGGATTTTTCTTGTTGTGTTTGCAAATATCCTTGACTCATCGGCTTGCTGAGAAAGGATCAACAACTTTCGATTCCTGAAGAAATCTTCCGTTTTCCTTGAATTATTGGTGAGATCTCCTTGAATTGTTGCTGAGTGATTCAGGGAAGAGGAGCGGGTTGCGGTGGCCTGATGGTAAGGTTTCAGTTTCGGTTTCGGAGGCTCGATTCCAACGAAGAGCTGCCGTGTAACCTGGTCTGGTGAACGTTAAATCCGTCAGAGCTAAATTTCCTTCCGTTGGTGTGGTGTGGAAAGGGGGTGCTAGCTCAGGTGTCATCTCTGAATGTGCATTGCTTTTTATTTTTTAACCAAAATGTGTGAAATTCTACCTCTAGTTTAGCATTAATTTCTATGTAGGATTATTTGGCTCGCATCTTTGTTTTATGAATCTCTTGCCATTCTCGTTGACGATCGGGGATTTTATATTACAAAATCACATGAAACGGCCGCGATGACCTGGTGGTAAGGTCTCAGTTTCGGTGGTAGATTTGGAACCGGTGGGTTGAAGGCTCGGGGTTCGATTCCAACGAAGAACCGGCCGTGTAAGCAAGTCTAGTGAATGCTAAATCAATTCGAGAGCAAATGACCTCACTCTGGTGGGGTGTGGAAGTTTGGAGAGGGGGATGCCAGATCAGGTGTCGTCCTCCTTATGTGACTGTGGCTCAAAATGACGGGGTCCGTCCCCAAATAGCTCAAGTGTTGCATCAAAACGGGCCGTTAGTATAACAAAACAAAACTAAACTAACCGATTCATTATTCTCAGCCATTCTAAACTACGATCCCCGGGACGAATAATGGAGTTGGATAATGTGGTTCGATTATTATAATAATAATTCTTATACATGGGATTAAAATTCCAACGAATGAAGAATTTCTTTCTTCGCCTAATTATTTAATTCTGTCAATCGATTGAAGGAAATAACATAGTAGAACAAAATACTTTATTACTAATTGAGATATATACGTTTAATTCACTGCTAAGACACAAGTGAATGTTACTTGACTTTAGTCAGAATTATTTGTTTAGTGAAGAAATCCTCCAAATTCTCAAGGCCAATCAGCGATTTCCATCAACGGAAGATTAAATATAATGGTCATCTATGTTCAGATATTTTTCATGAATTCGGTATTGGAAAGTGATCCCATGTTTGGCAACAACTTGTTTCATAATAGATATTTCATTAAGGTGTATGTACACACTAGAAGATAATTTTCTTAAATTTTAGCTTTAAAAATCCAATTTCTTCACAGTAGGTCATTTAATATATGTTAAAACTCATTCCAGTGAGAAAACTATACTAAACTAAACTTGGGGAAATTCACCAATATTCCTGTTGAGACTCACAAAGGGGGGCGCACACTGTTGAAACCTGAGATGATGTAATGATAGTATAGTGTAAGGATAATATATATAATATAATTAGTGCAATGATAGTATACATTTAGAATGATCGTTCAGGAAAATATTCAATCACTATAATCAGTCAATTTCGAGAAAATGACCCTCAAAGTTTTGATAAAGGTTATATACGGATTACTTGATTCTAGTGCGGATTATTCCAATGGCTTGGTTCTCTAGGTAACGGGCTCGTATGCGGAAGGTCAGGGATCGAGCATAGCAGAGATATTCTTCCTTTTTTTTCAAATAATTCTCATTCAATTAAAATTTACAAATATATTTGATTAATATGTTTTTAATTTTTTTAATCCAAAATAAATATTAATTATAGGAATGCATAGTAATAAAATTCATATTAAAAAATTATAAATACAGATGCCTTTTTTATAAAAAACATTTAATTATTTAAATTTCATTAACGATTTACAGGTAGTTTTAATGAATATGCTGCTTATTTTGTATGAAAGGATAAATACTTATTCTTTTAAAATATAATTTAGGTTGTAATTTAATATCAAAATTGTAATTTAATATTTAAAAATTGTAATTTAATATTCAAAATTGTAATTTAATATTGAAAAATTTTGCACGTTAAATCTGTTTGGATAAACGTCCTCCAGCTGGTATGGTGTATAGAGGGGGTGCCAGTTATTCGTCATCAGACCGTGGTTCAAGATGACAAGATCAGTCCCAGAAAAGCCCTAGTGTTGTTTTAAAACAGGACGTTAATATAACTAAACTAATTATTTCTTTTGATTAGGGCAATTGGACACATTTGCTTACATATTTACATATAAGCTGCTCACTTTAGTTTTTTAATATAAAATATGCCTGCTCAATTCAGGTATATTTCAAAATATAAATATATCAGCTGCTGAATTCAGCTTTTAATATTAAATTATTAATTCTAACTTCGTTGAGTTGGAATTAATAATTTTCTATTATTTAAATTCAAGAATTTGAAATTGAATAGTTTGTAAATGATGCAAGCACGTTAAATTATTTTTAGCCATTAATGTTATGGTTTTAATCATATTTTCTTTTAACATTAAAGTATCATTTAAGTATTAAAAGAATAAGTATTTATCCTTTCATTAAAATTAGTAGCATATTAATTAAACTATGTGTAAATCTTTAATGAAATTTAAATAATTAATTTTTTTAATGCATCGGTGTTTAACATTTTTTCTTTTAAAATTTGCAATTTATTTCTGTAATAAATATTTATCTTGGATTTAAAAAATTAAAAACATATTGCTTATTAGTATTTATAAATTTTTAACTGATTACGAACTATTTTTAAAAAAGAAGGAAAACTCCTATTGGGTCAATCCATTTAATTGAACTAAAAATAGAATGAGCGAAAGTCCATCGCTAGCGGTCTCACAGACCGCAAGTCCCCAGTTAAGGGTTAAAACTCTATCAGGAGCTTTTCCTCTACAAAAACCCATCCAGGATGTAAAAATAAAACAGATGTTAACATAATTTGGTAAATAAAGATTAACACATATCTTCACGATCACAAACTAATACAACTTCATACACACAAATCTCAAGACAGATTTCGCAATAATCACATCGCAAGATATCGTGCTCGTGACACCCATAAGCAATCAAACAACTCAAAAGTGGATTTAGTTCGAAACTCTTCACAAATCGACCGTTTTGATAATACCAAACTTCATCTTTCTAACTTGTTTGGGCTGAGTTATTTTTTTTTGTCACATAAAAACTGGCATATTTACTAGAAGCGGTGGTTTTTGTTTTCGGAGTCGCTGAGGTCAATCAAAATACCGAAATCTGTTTTTATTTATTTCAGTGCTACAATACTTAATGTAAAAGAAAAATTGCAGATATGGCCACAAGTAATTCACGTCAGCCGGTGTTTTCATGTCATTCGCATTATGAGTGTTCGGTATCTTCAATCATACCGCCTTCATGCACTGGTAAATTCACCCTTAAAGCTACACATTCTGATGAAAAATCATGAAAATACCGAATTTTTTTAATTGTCACATTTGATAAAGCCTAAATATGTCTATATAATACAGTTAAGAATAAATGAATATACATTTTGTAGAAGTTTCAGGCTGTTATATGAATTTCATATCAAGTTATTGCAATTTGAAATCGTTAAATTCGTTTTTCTCCCTGATGTCATTCTGTTTACGAGCTTCGAAAGCCTAAGGCTTTTTAAAAATGGATGTAGAGATGCGAAATTTTTTGTGAAGGCTCATAAATACAAGTTTTATAAAAATTAGTATGGAATTTGATCTAAGAGGCATAGTTATTTTTTTTAAGTGTTTAAACTCAAAATATGTGTTTTTTTCAGATTTTTTTTCTATGTTTAACAATGAAAATATTTATAGTTAAATAATTATTATCAGGAGGATAAATTCCAAAATAAATTTTATGTAATATATAACTAACTACCTGGAAAAAATATTGTGAAAAAATTTTAGTATTTAAAAAAGTTTTACGGTTTTAAAAAAAACTTTATTTAAAAAAAATTAAATTTTTCAAAAACTTTTTTAATAATTCAATTTTTTGTTGGCAGTTATAGAAGGCTATTTAAGATAAGATACACTTAAAATCTAATTTTAAATATTAAAATTAAAAAAAAAATTTAGATGGTACCAGGTCGCCTTAACTGGGGACTTGCGGTTTGTAAGACCGCTAGTGATGAACTTTCGCTCACCCAATTCTATTTTTAGTTTAGTTGAGTTCATTGACTCAGTATCTTCTTGCTTCGTGACCATCAATACACTTTTTCAATCAATTTCAGCAAATGTTTTTTTTTTAAAAAATCGGTTATTTCTTTGAGAGACTTTACTTATACCACTTCTACGCGTTAGTCTCCCATTGATAAACAAGGCTTAACAAATGGCGTTAAAACTAGAAATATCATCCAATTTACTGATCCTATTATGAAGCAGTGCCCCAGACACTTTTAAATGAAGCAGAAAAGGATTTTAGTGATAAGGATAACTGTGTAGAAGAGTTTTTTGATGAAAGTTTGCATTCAACTAAATCTGATAAGCATAAAGTTCAAACATAATTAATCTTTATAGTGATGATACATTTTGAAAAATTTGTAAAATATATGAATATACCAAGAAAATAGATTAAAAATTGATTTTTATATTAGTTTTTAACCTGAATGTTTAAAATACCCTAGAAAACAGTGCTATGAAAGTCCCACAAGTCAATAAAATAGGGCCAATTTTACCGACTGTCAATTTCTTTTAAATTTTTCATATAATTGTTGAATTTTAGATTATACTGTTTTCTATATCCTTTTATAGACTGGAAAAAATAGGATTGAAAAAAATAGAAACTAATTTTTTTCAAGTATATTATTTATTGTCACGTGTAATTTGAGAAGAAAATGTATGATGTAACGCATTTACTTTTTTGGTGATAAAATATTTTAAGAAATTTCTAAAACCTATTTATATAGTAAGAAAAATGTCTGCAGAATATATTGGCCGATTTTCAATCTAATACTTCTATTAGAAAATATGTTTCGAGTGTAAAGAAAATGCGGTCAGGTAGAGCGAAATTTCCACGGTACATTCTATTACATAATTTCGAATACTTGTGAAGTGAAAGCCACTGGTACGTTATGCCGATATACAGATAGAGTGATAAACAAGAAAACTGCGAGTGTTTTTTCTGCCGAATTCAAAAGAAGCTTTAAGATTTTATTCTGTTTTTCAGATGAAGGGCTTTTCGAAGCGATAATCAATTAAAAAAGAGCTTATTTCCCTATTCCATTGGAATGTCTTCATGTGTTTAAAAAGTCACCACTGTGACAGAAAGGGAGCCAAAAGTCTAACTCTGTCAGGATAGACTATTAAAATCAATAAATCATGCCAATTTAGTTAAAGATACATTTAATGATATTAAAGGACATGATTTACAAGGGGACAAAACTATTGAGGACAATAACATTTAACATATATGCATAAAAATAATACTCGGGGATTACATCATGTTTTACGTTCGCTTCCAAGACAAGATTTGATTGTTCATGGTAACGGCCGATAGAGGGCCGAGGAACAGTTACGGTTTCATCACTCAAATAATCCAAATGACATTTACACAATAAATGATTGCATTAATAATGAAAATAACCCTTTAATTAATATGTTCGCATTAATATACTAGCATAACAGGAAAGTGATGTTATTCAACAAGACTGATCAAAACCTTAAAATAACCTAGCACTAGCTATTGCAATATCGGACCAAAAGTTCAATACTGGTATTCGTTTCTTTGTTTTTATCATTATACGAGGGTTTTAATACTGTAGTACAAATTTTAGAAAAAGAAAGAAAACCCAAATGTTTCTTTGTTTTATTTGTCAGTTTTGTTAGAGAGTGTAAAAAGTATATAAAGTCAGTATACAAAGAACGCAAAAAAGTAAAGCAACATTTATTTAAATCACAAAAAAAAAAGTGCAAATATCACTATTCTGTCCGTGGTAGTATTACAGATTTTTGAAGTGTGATCTTAAAACGCATAATACATCAAATGTACAGTCATTAAGCCTGGAATGAAAATATGGGAAAAAACGACCAGCTGTCGAAAACGCTTTTTCGACAACTACGCTAAGTGGGGGTGCTTTTAGCAATGCGGGATATATTTTTTCCAAATACAGTAAAAGCTCTTTATTCTCTGGGTATATGTTCCATAAATATGCCGGGAATACAGAAACCGTGAATACGGAATGCTCATTTATATGGGATTATAGGGGATACGTTCCTAGGTGACAAAATTATATGCACTGATGGGAAAAAAATCCCAACACTAGGAAGGAGCTGTGCTAGATAAACGAAATTTGGTTGGCGTGTTTATACATCTGAAAGATGACATCGATTCAAATTTCGAGCTACGCGCGTAGGTGTGGCGCAAGTAACGAAACTATGAACATGTAAATGGTTTGCTTTAAATAAGCTCTGTAAGGTTCGTGATCGTTATTTACAGTTGACATTTGACGTAGAGGGTTAATGTTAGTCAAGGATGCCTCTGAGAAGAAGAAGAAGCCATTATCAACAGCTCACTGAGTTTGAACGAGGTCGTGTTGTAGGGCTACGAGAAGGTGGGTTTTCTTTCTGCGATATTGCTGAAAGACTTGGTAGGAATGTATCCACTGTGCATGAGTATTGGTGGCAGTGGTCAAGGGAAGGTACTGCCTCAAGAAGACCAGGTTCCGGGGGGCCACGTGGTACTACTGAGAGGGAAGACCGCCGTATTCGGCGTATGGCTGTGGCTAATCGTACTGCGTCTGCAGCTGAAATTCTAGCTGCAGCTGGCACCACAGTGATACAACGAACTGTTACAAATTGGTTACTTCAAGGACAGCTGCGAGCCAGACGCCCTGTACAGTGCATTCCACTGACTCCAAACCACTGCCGTTTGTGACGTGAGTGGTGTCGAGCTAGAGCTCATTGGAGGACGGTGTGGGGATCTGTTGTGTTTTCTGATGAAAGCCGGTTCTTCCTCGGTCGCAGTGATAGCCGTTTGTTGGTTAGAAGGAGGCCAGGTGAATGCCTGCTAGTGACCTGTTTGCGGCCTAGACACAAAGGACCTACTCCTGGAGTTATGGTTTGGGGAGCAATTTCGTATGACAGTAGGAGCACTCTCGTGGTTATCCCACGCACCCTGACTGCAAATTTGTACGTCAGTCTAGTGATACAACCTGTTGTGCTGCCATTGAAGAACAGCATTCAAGGGGGTGTTTTCCAACAGGATAACGCTCGCCCTCATACCGTTGTTGTAACTCAACATGCTCTACAGATTATCGACATGTAGCCTCGGCCTGCTAGATCACCAGATCTTTCTCCAATCGAGCAAGTATGGGACATTATTGGACGATAACTCCAGCGTCATCCACAACCAGCATTAACCGTCCCTGCATTGACCGCCCAAGTGCAGCAGGCATGGAACTCCATCCCAGAAACTGATATACGACACCTGTACAACACAATGCATGCACATTTGCATGCTTGCATTCAAAATTCTGGCGGTTACACCGGTTACTAATGTACCAATATTTCACATTTGAAATGGCTCTTCTCACCAAAGACTCTACCTGTGATTTTGAAACTTTAATCAATTAAATATGTTACCTAGACAAATTTATTCCTAAAATTTCATTACTGTACAATAATTTTTTCTTGGTATTAGGATTTTTTTTCCTTCAGTGTGTATATATATATATATATATGTGTGTGTGTGTGTGTGTGTGTATGTATGTATATATACATATATGGCGGTTTTTAGAAAGTTCCTTCCATTCAGACTGATAGGCAGCAGTCGCATTAGCAATTTGCCTCTTAAAAATAAGACTTAATTCCATAAAGAAATCGCAAAGCTCATTTGCCATTCACTAAGATTTTTCAAATAAAATATCACGTTTCCAGTGCTTTTAGAAGCCTCTTCTTCAATGGGCTGTGAATTTAACATTTCCTCCATGTCGGTTTCAGTCAGGTTTTCATCTTGCAATTCAAGCAATTCCTGAATGGCATTTGATTCTATCGGTTCGAACTCATCTCGTCCTATTCCATACGCGATTTCGGCTATGTTCGCAGTTTGCCTTTAACAACATACTTTAGGCAAAGTTGCAATAAGATCTGTTTTACTTTTTTCATGAGTTCATTTGACGACATTTGCAAAGGATATTGGGTTGGAATCCTTTTATTATGATGCATGTCCTTATGAGATCCGCGAATAAAGAAATGTTTTTCCGCGTTTTTAGGAATTGGGTCGCATTTTTTTAATTCCTGAATAGTGAAAGCGCGAATAAGGAGCTTTCACTGTATTTATCTCTAATTCCTTCCTCTTCAAATAAATCGAGCTCTTGTCGGATGGTTTTGGGAACAGCTGATTCCCTTATTGTATTGTAAAAAACAATACAGGACTTAGCTATATCCAAAATCTATTGAAAATTTTTAAAATTTATCGTTAGTTCTAATTTTGGTTCAAGAGATAATTTCTTTTCACTATCGACATCAGTGTCATCATAATCTTCTATAACTGTACCGAATTCTTCTCAATGTGGTTAGGTTTGTGAGTAAAAAATGCTTAAAAAATTACTATAAACTTGATCTGATTTGAATTGGTTAGTCTCTTTTTTCCGAATTAAAGATTTTTTTTCTAGTTTTCTTTTTTCCCCCAAAAATTCCGAAAAAACCGTTATTTAAACTTGAGAATACCGGTATTACAAAACTGTGCGCATGGCTCAAAATACCGGTATTTGGTGTCCCGACGCAGCTATATTCCAACCCCTACGTAGTTAAAAATTACTACCAAATTAAGCGGCAAAGATTCCTACCAAAAATTAAATTATGAAGGCAAAACCCATTCTTATGGATATGAAGTAATTTTTCTTGAACTTCGTCGAGAGAATTGAGTGTATTTTTGGGCATCTTTTTTTGGATGATTAACTCAGGAATATGATAGCTGTTTGTGTTTTTAAGCCTTGCTTTGATATTGAATTATGATCATGTTTCTTTCAACCATCCAATATGTGGTGGAAATCTGCAATTTCGGTGCGAAAACCACTCAATAAAAGTCATTCATTGAGCGAGTTATGTTTTTAAGATATCGCATTCATAGCAAAGCATAATTATTAAAAATTGTATAACGGGTTTGGAGAAAGTTGGAAATTTTGGGATGGAAATTGGAAGATTTATCAGAAATTCGACTTCCATTTCTAATTTAATTTCAATACATTATTTTCATTCACTTCGTATAAGAAAAAAAAAATATTAACAATGGCGCTGTAAGTATCAATTATAGGAGAATTCTTATGCATATTTTGTTTTAAATAACGCGAGTAGCAAGGAAATTAAAAATCTCAAAATATATGTTAATTAAGCCTGCTTATTTCCTATAAATTCATAGCAGAATAAAGATTTTTCTATTTTATTATTATTATTTCTGTATCATTTAAGATGAATTAAATTGCTTTTTCTAAATAATTACTATTTTCAATTTATTCTCTCCCCTTTTGAAGTAATAAATCAGAAAAAAAATCGCAAAAAAGCTACTATATTTATACTATTATTTTATGGGAACATCAGCAATTAATATTTAATACCAAAGGTTATTTACTAGCCTCAAAATTAACTGCTAGAAACATTCCTCACGACGTAATTTTGCATTAAAAAATTCGTTTCGTTAGTTTATTTGTCAAAATGGAATCAGAAATATAAATCCGAAAAACAAACACCTTTCACCCACCATAAAGAGCAATTTAAACAAACGATTTTTAGCTATCTTTTTAAATGGCAAACATTAAATATTGCCCAAGACCATAAATGAAAAAATTAATGCGAGGAAATAACGATTTAATTACTTATGAATGAGCATTTTGTTCCGATGAAAATAATAACCTTAACCTCAAGCTGGCTACGAAATGTTAGTGTTCGACACTCGCAAGAGGGCGCTAGTGTGGCGAAGAATGGTCGCACTGGCGCGTTTTCCTCGTGATAGTACCGTTTGGAAGAAATGCAGAATCGAAAGTCGTGTGCACGTGTTTATTGTGGTCGTTTCAAGCCTTTATTCTAAATCCACTCATTCCATAAAAACCACCTGTAATCCCACAAATGAACACACCTTCGATCCTGCTGGACTTTGGAATCATTATTTGTTCCAAAAATCCCGCTACGGAGCTGACACATTCTAAAAATTGAAGATCATCTGTCTAATGTTTCCGTTTCGGCCGTATAAATATTTACTGGCGAGGAATTATGCACGATTGTCATTTTCACCCGCATTTTTCCCGATCTCCTGTCAAGACATGACTGATAAATAGCTCCCTCATGGAGTTCACATTGATTAGCAGTCGTATGTTTATGTTCCTCTTTTTCTTGACTTTATGTTCCACCCAGGGCAACGACGACGCCAAGAGGCTGTATGATGATCTCATAAATGGTTATAATTCCCTGATTCGACCTGTTGGCAACAATTCGGATCGTCTGACGGTGAAAATGGGACTTCGGCTGTCACAACTCATTGATGTGGTAGGTGGCAACTCATTTCGTAAACTTTTTCATTCCATAGAAGGAACATAAATGAAAGAAATTAAAAATGGAACAATTTTATTTGATATCTTTTTTTTAAGTAAATAGATTTTTAAATAATTATTTTATTAATGATGAACATAAATCAATTAGTTAAATCGTACAATTTTGTATTATGTAAATAAATGTCAACAATAACAAAAAAAATCAAAAATCTCCATTAATTAAAAAAATATTATTTCATGAAATCCGTTTTATTGAAATAATTACATATTAATTTATTAATTGATTAATGTTATAAAAAATTCAAATCAATTTATATATTTCTATCATATACTTTTAAATTTGGTAATAAAATATGTGCATATAAAAAATATTAAATGTATGTATGCCATGTCATAATGAAAATTATTTATTAAAAATCTTTTTCTTTAATCGAAATTAAAATTGTTGCTCTATTTTTCCTGATTATGATGTAATATGATTTAACTTTTTTATTGTTAGTTCTGCAATAAAATAAATTTATCACATTGAAATTAAACATATTTTTAAATATGCGTTGAAATTTCAGAGAGGGAATAGCAAGATAAAATTTTTTTTATGTTAAAATCGAGGAATGTTAATAATCACCTGTTGCAAATGTCTATTTAAAATATACGTTAGGTAAATTTCTATATGAAAAATTTTAATGGAATAAGTTATAGTAACGAAATACATATGACTGGAATTAAAGAAATATGTTGGAAAATTTATAATTTTATGTAATTTTTTATGTAAACATTATTTTGGTGTTTGAAGGAAATTATTTTATTTTCCAAATGAAATATTGTCTAAAACCACCCAAACAAAAATAAATGCTATTGATGTAAGAAAAAAAAATCAGGATGATACAAATCTCTCTCAAGCTTAAAAAAAATAGTTGCTTATTTTGCTAAGTTCAGAAAAGAATGTAAATGTTATAATATCCGCTCAATTGAGTTTGAAAGAACATAATAAAAATATTCTGTTTTGATCGCTTTGAAATTTGATATAAAATATAATTATGTTTATGAAAGATTATTTATAAAATTATAATTATTATAATTCTATTAATAATGTGTTATAAACATAATTGTAACAAATTATCATAACTTGATTCTTAAATAATTATTAAAAATAATTATTCCGAATTTTTATTAATTATTTGTTATTTAATAACTATTAGAATTGTTAAATAACAAATTATTATTGTTTTAAAAACAAATTTTTAATACTTAAAAAGTTTTGTCTGAGTTTACGATTATAATTAATGTAAATTTCCAATTTTATCTAACAACGAATAAATAACGTTTTGAAATCTTTTGAAGAAATGTTTTTTTGAACATTTTGAATTATGCAATGAAAAATATTGTTCAATTTAAAAACTTCATTACATATTTAATCGGTGTTTTAATCGATGCCAAATCCTTTTTTTTCCTATTCTGATTGTTGCTTTTTAGCAGGTCATAATGAATGTTTCGTATTTAAGTTTTGAAAGAGAAACTTTTATCAAAACTACAGTTAACCGCGAGTAGTGTGTTTTTTAACACACTATAAGTATTAAATTATGTAATATCAAAGGAAAAAATTATATTCTATGAAAATAACAGGTATTAGTCATAGTTCTACGTCAACCTTTTAAAAACGCACCTGCTGCCAAAGAAGCATACGTAACAATAAAGCAATTCTGGCAAAAGCAGGTTAACTATTTGAAAATGCATCTGATTTCAAAGAAGCATGCGTAATAATAATGCAATACTGGTAAAAGCAGGTCAAAAATGTATGCTATCAAAAGATGTTGATGAATATTGCCACTTGTGCTTTATTCATTACCTTCGTGTTTCGAGCTTCAATTATTTGTTGCCTTCAGTTATTGAAGACCTCTTAACGGAAACAGGATCTCATATGATAACGAATTTCCAGTTGCTAAGAGAATCTTAAGCATTAAATTATTTTATATACAGTTATTTTTGTTTTGCAAAACAATTTACTTTTTTTTTGACATTATACCGTATGTACATGTTATAAAGCTTAATTTTTCCACTTGCAAATGCCGTAGCATAAAAATAGTTCTGTATTAGCAAATTTAGAATTTATTTATTTTTTTCTTAATAAAAAGACACAAATATTTTTATCTTCGGCTGCAATGGATTAGTTTCTTCAAAAATATTTTAATAATATATTATCATTAAATGTATTCACATCGGATCTCTATAAATGACGAAAAAGAATCCTTTACGTGCCTTCTCCAGATTGAACCAGAAAATGAGAAGGGTGCATTACAAAGCGATTTTTTTAATGATTTAATAAATTAAATGTCGAAATTTTCCTGCGATTAATTTTAAAAATATTTTTACACCTACTGAAAAAAGGAAATTTACTTTTTCTTATAAGCAAATTTAATTGTCTGGCATTTCTTTTTCTATTTGCTTTGTAATTTCCAAAATATGTTTAAATATATTTTACTATAATATCGTTTGATAGCGTGTATTTATATCATCTTCATCGTTGTTACTACTAAACTGCTGTTGGTTTTACTTCCATTACTGATATCTAAGTTATGAGAATTCGATTTATTTATTATTTGATTATTATTAATCAATTCATTTAATTATTCTAGAAGGCCTATTATAAAAACATGCTTTAAATAATTTTTTAAAATTGAAATTTTTTCATTTATAATTTCTGTTAAAGTTTTTGATTTTAAAATTGGCAGTAAGATTTTTTAAGCTCATCAATTTTAAAGCTCTGGTACCCATTTTTTCCTTATAATTATGTCTGTTTCAAAAGTATGGCCCCTTTATTGTACCTGAATTGTACGGTCAATAAATTGTACAAATGAACTTTCTTTTTATAGTACTTTGAATGTTTTATTGAATCAGAAGAAAATTCTTTAAAATAAGGCTTTTATGATAAATAATTTCACTATGTACTTTTAAGAATTCACCAAGCAAGTTTTTGGATCAGTTGAAAAATAATCATTTCCCGTTTTCAAATTAAAATTCGAATACTTAGTTCTTCGAAGACTTTTTACATTGTATCTGTAGAATGAAATAGAAACAATAATTTTTTTTTCGTGTTCTGTTCAAATAAATACTTATATCTTCAAGACATTTATAAAATAGATTTAATAATAATTTGAATGTCTGATCTGTTTAACTTTTTTGTGTTAAAGCCAAAGAACTTGCTTATATTTGTACGGCCATAATTTCATCGAAACAATGCCATAGTAATTTCATTTTAACATTTGAAAATAAAAAAAGTCGCAAGGTTCTAAATGCGGTAAACGTAGTGGATGATTCCACTCTCAAAAGATATTTTGTATAAAGATTCGGTAGTTAATAATTGAGTTATGACAATTTAGTTTAGTTTAGTTATATTAACGTCCCTTTATAAATCAACACTTGAGTTATTTTTTCGACACTTTGACACTTTTGACACAACACTTTGAACCACTGTCAGATGACGAGGACGACACCTGAGCTGGTACCTCCCTCTCCACATCAACGGGAGGATGTTTGGCCTGACAGAATTAATGAGCAAGAGACCCCCTCACATGACACTTGTGGAATCGGGTCTCAAGCCTGAAACCCTCCTATTCCGCAGCCGAGACCACCAGGCAACCGCGGTCTCTTGAATTATGACACACGAAGCAAACAGCAACTGTTTTCATCTCGATATTATTGACTAATGTGGATTATCCATCGTTTCAGACTGTTTAAATAACATTCGCCTATTAGTATTCGCACAGAGTAAACAAATGCCTCTTCCGTTAAAGAAATATATGATTATATTTTTAACGCGCTTGGAAAAAACTTTTTTTAGCATATTCCTCACATTTCCACTCCCGTTTAGAATCTTAAAGAAAAAGCCATGCTTTATCGCTAGTGAATTGATATTAGAAAGTTTGAGTGAGCCGCGGTGGCCTGGTGGTAAGGTCTCCGCTTCTTAACCGGAGGGCTTCAGATTCGAGACTCGATTCCACTGAAGAACCGTCATGCAAGGGGGTCTCTTGCATGCTAAATCTATCAGGCCAAACATCCTCCCGCTGGTGTGGTGTGGAATGGATGGTACCTTCTCAAGTCTGATCCTCGTCATCTGGTAGTGGTTCGAAATGACGAGGTCCGTCCCCAAATAGGCCTACTGTTGCTTTACAATGGGATGCTAATGTGACAGAACTAAATGAACATGAGGATTATAATACTTTTTCTTTACACACGAGTAAGTAATAAATCATAATTTGAATATTATATTAGTATGTTGATAAATAAATCAAAACTGTTAATCGTGGGATCTCAATTAATTGTCTACTGCTTTGCCGTTTATTGGTTTGTATATTTAACATGTAGAGCTGAGTTTTTAAATTTCTACTCTTCCATTGACTTAAGTAAAATAACAATAAAACAAAATTATTTCAAAGCCAGCATTGAGAAAATTACTCTGCAATACCGTACACCGTTGAAAAAATTACTGCAGAGCCAGCATCGAGAAAATTACTCTGCAAGACTGTACACCATTGAAAAGCCAATTTTCCTTTCATGAAAAGAAATAATCCACAATTTTTGCTGTAGAGTATCAAAATCTCAGTTCATTTTTAAGGGGAAAAAGTTTAGAAAATGATGGAAAAATGAACAATAATATTAACACATTGAACTAGGAAAAATAAATTCGATGCACAATTATTCACAAAATATAAAGACTTGTTTATAGCTTCGAAGAAATAAGTCTATAAAATTGTTATAAATTGAATTTTCCATAAAAAGTTTCAGCATTTTGTTACCACTCCACAAGTATTTTTGACAACCAAAATTAAAAAAATAAATAAATAGAACATAAAAATGATACACCGTTTTGCCTAGACACACCATCCGAAGGCTTAAAGCTGAAAAACTTTTTCTGGCTTTTAAACTAAAGCGTTATAATAGGATAATGTGCCATGATTTATTCTGCTCTTTGGTCAGATTGTAAACTCTGCATAGTAATTTTCATGTATAGCTTTTTACCAGACTTCCCGTTGTCAGTCCTACAGCTGCTCATTTTAGTACCCATTTAGTAGCTTTCTTTCCAGTAAAAGAGTTTCATTTTCCTGATATTTTGTCTGCATAAAAACATGTCTTTGAAAAATTCTTAAGAGAGCGTAAATTGTACCTGAACGGACATTTACTAATATTAGCGAACTAATGAAGTAAGGCTTAAGAACAAATGAGTCCGCAGTCTAGCACACTAAAGTGCTTTTAGCTAAAATTTGCACTTTATGGTCCAAATGGGTTTTCTTCCTAATGCAAAACAAATGGGGAATCATTTTTTTCTGAACTCTACTAATATATGACTATAAAATAAATCATATTTTGTATGAGATGATACATAAGAACTCCCTAATCTCTTTTAAGATGTGCGTATACAATGTGTATAAGTATGATGAAATGTGTGTACGTACACCTTAAAAGGGATTTTATGGTACGATGATGCACATTTCATCACTATAGATGTGATGAAATGTGTATACGTACACCTTAAAAGTGATACTGGAATATAATGATTCCTAAGTACTCCAGAATCACTTTTAAGGTGTAAGCATACAAATTTCATCTCAACTTATTTCTAGCTCAATTTTTGGAAACGGTTATAGCCGTTTATTGGAATGCGTTTGATTGATTACAGTTTTTACTCTAAAGGAATAAATGACTTTAAGCAGTGATCCATAAAGTGTAGAGAATGGCAAATAAAACAAGTGGTGTGTCTGTTTAGGGAAGTGATCTGAAAAAACTAAAAACAATTATTAAGGTGTACTTACACATTTGAAACTTCAAATATCGAAAAAATTTTAATTACTTCAAAATGGTCTCTGATCCTTTAGCTTTCAAAAGATACCCATATTTGTCATCATTCGAAATACCTCTAGAGTTATTTTTATTGAGATACTTTTACTAAAAATTCAAGTTTTTTTAAACTCGGTTTTATGATGAATAATATTTTTCCGCTGCTTTCCTTCGTTCAAACAAACATAACAAAAAATGAGCCAAATTCAATTATTTATACATCAAAATAATCTTTATGAAACAGTGGATTTTTGTATCTCAATCAAAGTTGTATTTACAGAAATAAATTTTAATAGCTATTCAAAAGAATTAATGAAAAAATCTCGCTTTTTCTATTCGCCTTGGATAAAAAAAATTATTTTAACAAAACTATGTATTTTTATAACTTGATGGAGGGAGACAACTTGAAGACTCATATTAAGCATCATTTCCAATTAGAATTGCGTGTCTGTGCAAGTTAGAATTTAGATATCATGTTTCAAAAAATATGTGAATTAGCTCCGTAAATATTAATTAATTAATAGTTCGTATTATAAGGTTTTTTCTCACTGAAATGAGTTTAAACATATAATAATGATCTACAATGAAAAAATGGATTTTTAAAGTTAAAATTTTTAAAAAAATTCTAGAATATAAAAAAAATTTAGTGCACCGTAACAGCTTTGCCACTTCTTGTACAAGCGATCCGAATTGCTCAAATTGGAACAAGCGTCTTAAATGACGTCGCTTATTTAGTTTCAACACTCAAGATGTGAATCGGTATCAGTTTCTGGGTAAGTTGATTTAAGGATACCGACACAAAACGCAAAAAAAAAAAAACATTGACATTTGAAAACAATGACGCAAAAAACATTGCCGTTCGGGACAAAACGATTGACGCAAAAAACGTCCACTTTTTCATACTGATTAATTTAATAAACAATTCTATTTCGTTGATGTTTTGCTGAATTATGATTGTTTGAATGAAGCAACATAATGGAAAAATATCATTTTTCATTTTTTATTTAATTCATCTTAATTTTTTAAATGTCATTCTTCATACTTCCAATTAAATACTTTTGAAATATGATATCTTAAATTCTAATTTGTACGGACGTAGAATTCTACTTGGAAATGGTGCCTATTATCAGTCTTCATGTTCTTTGCCTCCATTAAGTTATAAAAATATAAAATTTTCTTAAACAATTTTTTCATCAACGATGACTAGAAAAAGCGAGATTTTTACTGTCATTTTAGTTTTTAGTAAAAGAAAAAACTTTTTAACTCGAGAAATTTTCCGCATAATGACAAAATCTGGGTATATTTTGAAAGTTAAAGGATCAGAGAGCATTTTGAAAGAATAAAAAAAAAATATTCGATACTTTGAACGATTTTCGAAATTTCGAGTGGAAACGTACATCTTAATTAGTTGTTTGTATGAAGTATGAATAACCACTATCTGCCAAGTAGGGAGATAATAAAACGGAGATTGAAATTTTAATTTGCAGATAAAAGTAATTGAATCAGAACCCAAGTGGCGAAGCATTTACCCACGCACCAGTGTATAGGTAAATACTTATTGCTAACATCCAGTATAAAATTCATGCTTGGACGCATCTTATCATTTATTTCAACTTCAACTCGTCTTATTTTTCCTTTCATCACTATGATCTGGCCACGGGCCAACTTGCAAGTGATGGATTCCAGCACACACAACTTGGCTGCTTCAAAGCGGTGGTGTTTCATGAATTATTTAGGAGTTTTTGCTGGACGTTGTAGATTCTTAAAAGTTTGCATCATCAGCAAATGACCATTAAAAATCCATAACGCTGGTTTCCAAAAATTTTAAATTGCGAAAGAATTAGTTGTTCCACAATTTCAACGTTGTTCGTTTGTTAAATTTTGCCAAGTTTCAACTGAAATATGAACTCGCTAATGTTTTTCACTTATGTCAAAGTCGCCTTATATGGGGAAAATTTCTAGCATTCAAAATGCGGAAATAAAATAAACAAACGAGGTTTTAATTTTGATGAACTAGGTAAAATATTTATCTATGATGAATAATTTGAATATTGAAAAAGTCCGCGGTGGCCTGGTGGTAAGGTCTCGGCTTCGGAACCTGAGGGCTTCAGGTTCGAGACTCGATTCCACCGAAGAACTGTCGTGTCAGGGGGTCTCTTGCACGTTAAATCCGTCAGGCCAAATATCCTCCCGCTGGCGTGGTGGGAAGAGGGGAATGTCACTTCGGATGTCGTCCTGTGACGGATGTGACCGCGGTTCAAAATGACGAGGTCCGTCCCCAAATAAACCTAGTGTTGCTTAACAAGGGGACGTTAATATAACTTAACTTAAATATTGAAAAAAATTCCTCAATAATTACTAAAATCAAATCTTACATACCATATAACATTTTTATCTACTTTTATATAGATTTCCCTTCCTTGCATGTTGTATTATTAAGTTTTATACTCCCCAATATAAAATGAAATAAAGAATAATTTGAAAAACATATTTCGTATGGTATACTGCTAAATATACCTATTTTTAAAAAATTATTTCCTGATTATTTAAAAATTATTTCCTCTGCATTCACTGTAACTTTAACTTCGGAATCGGGCGGATTGTTCTTTTTCTCCCTTCGAAATCTAAAGTATGAGTCGACAAATATCATTCTCTGACTCATTTTTTCCTGATTTCTTCAAATTAAAGTCATTAACATAGAAAATTTGACAAATGATTAATTATTCCTTTGAACTTGAGAAGAATGAAAATTATTAAAGAAATCAACTACCCCTTCTTCAAGCAATTTAGACTTCTTTTTATAAATTCCTTATTTTATTTCTTATTATTTATTTTCTTTAGATAAATCATTGCTAGGTGAAGTATTCTTTTTTTACCGATTCTAAATTTTATCAAATGAATTAATCAGTTAACAATTTAGTTTCAAAAATATCGCATATATACTGTCTATTAAAAATTTATTTATGCTTCTGTTCATTCGTAATATTTTCCAAATCTATCAAAATTTAAAAGAAGCAATGAATTGTGTTCAAGCCTTGGTTCACAAATGATCCAAAACTGGGAGCGAAAACAATGGCTGGAAGGCGAATGAAATAATGAAAATTACAAACAAATGAAGAGTGAACAACTAAGCAGAAAAATGTTTTGATTTACTTTCTAATAAAACAACGAGTGGTTTAGCAGTCAGAGCATCAAGAAAAAAATAAAAAAGGCGTGCCCCGCAATAGCATAGCAATCAAAATTATTTCATGCATCATAAAATATTTGTTCTTTCCTTGGAATTTTCAAAGAATTTAATAAATAATCAGAAATTTGAAATTACAAATTCAGAAATTAAAATACCGATTTTAAGGAACGCACCTTTTGAAAAAGGCTGTAAATATAGATTTTTGTCTTAATTTTCACACAAATTAAAATATTCTAACAATATACATTTGTCGGAGAAAACAAACGAAAAATTTTAACTAATAAATTAAAAATGTTAAAATGAAATCTATGATCGGAAATTTCAAATTATTATGTGAGAGCATAATTTTTAAATTTCGAATCATTATGTGTCTTAATTAATTTTAATCATATGCTACCGGTTTGAAACAATCACGAGCCTTCTCACTTTTATATATATATATATATATATAAATTTAGATATTAATTAATTTCTGAAGTTTTATCTCAATTTAGCTCATGTAATGATTCTAAAAAATATTCTCCTATTTCCTGATCCAATTCCACGCTATCTACTTAATTAATTCAAAAAAGGTTTTTCGGAAAAAAGTTTAGTCAGTGAATCCCACGTTGCGGGTGATTAATAAATGTTCCTAGCCTAAACAAAAAATTTAAAAAAATATATATGCGTTTCTCCTGCTTTAAAATTGACACATGCCGAAATTCCTATGATACACCTACTAGTCTATAAGCACTGTAAACAATCTTTCATCTTATCTGTTATGCAAGACGAGGGAAAATTAATGTCCTGCATTTTCGCCGCGTATGCCTGTCTATGCCACTTGTCTTCGGAGACGGAAGAAAGCAAACTTCAAAATGAATAAATTTACCTATAAATTCATTATCATATTAATTTATATAGAATTTTTATAAAAACAATATTTTTAAAACAGATAAGAATGACTTAAGTGTTATTTCTTCACTGGGGGGAAGTGAAAGTTATTTTTATTAAAATTGTTATCAAACGGTAGTGAAGTTTTTTGAATATATTATAAAAAGTAAATTATTTTATTTCCTCTGAATAAAAAATTACCTACCCTGCTATGATGTCATAGTCAACCTTTTAAAAATGCATCTCTTGTCAAAGAGGCATGCGTAATAATAATGCAAAACTGGTGAAAGTAAAAATGCATGAGATTAAAAGACGTTGATGAATATTGCGATTTATGTTTTATACATTGCCTATGCTATTTTGAGCTTCCATTATTTTGTTGCCTTCAATTATTCAAAATATCCTAATGAAAACATGATCTCACATTGTAATAAAGAGCATTTAGATAAGTTATTGATTTATATTCCATTCTTTACATACAAATTCTTGTATTTGAGCATTTCCAAGAGTACCTTATATAATTGAAAGTTGCTATTACAGAAGGAAATAGTGCTGATAGTTAGACTCAAAAGCAATGATTTGCAATGAATAAATGCTATATTTAAGTTGGCCAACGCCTCAGCTTAATTCATCTTCCTTTTATGTCTGTTTCCCCTTAATAATTTGAAAATATTCTTTCCAGCTTCAACCTTTGCATGTGGAAAGTGAACGGCGTCATTAGAAATGAATTAGTTTCCAGACAATGGGAATCTTTCCCTTCCACACATTTTCAGTTTTGATTGCTCCGAGAAACCGCTTTCTGATCTTAAAAATGTCATCAAAATGTATTTGAATGAGTCGCAAGTGAAACGAAGGCAGATATTTCTAGAAATACATGATAAGAAATTGCGTACTGGAATAAGTTAGTAAAATATTGGATTATTATAGCATTAGCACGTTGAATACCACGACAAATTTCAGAAATCTGGCTTAAAATGACTCATTTGAACTCATTTTTATAATGATATTATTTGTTCGTTTTTAATGAATTTTCTGTTCATGCAAGCCAGCATTTATTTTTTGTTCTTTTCCCAGAAGCCATCTATCGATAAGAGCACTGATATACCACGAGTTTATTCGTGGCTGCTCAAAAATGGCAAGTAAACACAGAACCTGATAACACGTAGTTAGCGTCCTAGAAAAGATAGCAATCTACGCGTTACCTCGTAGTTGGCAGTAAACGTGTTAACTTGTGAATTAAAAAAATATATTTTATTACACATTTTTATTTGTTTGTTTTATTTTTATAGTAAATTTATTAAGATGAATTTCCTGATATACTAAGGGCCACGGTGGCCTGGTGGTATGTATGTATGGTGGTTGAAACCGGAGGGTTTCAGGTTCGAGACTCGATTCCACTGAAGAACCGTCGTGTGAAGGGGTCTCTTGCATGTTAAATCTGTCTGGCCTAACGTCCTCACGCTGGTGTGGCGTGGTTGGAGAGGGGGGTGCCTCTTCAGCTGTCGTCCTCGTCATCTGACCCTGGTTCAAAATGACGAGGTCCGTCCCAAAATAGTCCTCGTGTTGCTTTAAAACGGGACGTTAGTATAACTAAACTAAACTAAAATCCAGATTTACTAAAAAGTAGAATTTTGAAAGTTTTCTTCGTTTTTTTTCTTCTATTTTTAATAGTTTACTATTAGCATCGGTTTTTCTGAAATCTATGGCTAATTTATCTCATTTTCAGTGAAACGAAAGTAAATTAAATCAATTATTTAACTGTTGATAAAATTCGAAAAATGTTAAGATAGTATTAAGGATTTTACTTCCATAAGGTTCGTTTGTGTAGTGGGTGTGTGGTGTGAGAACGCAATCAGCAGAATACAACCACGACTTTTTTGTAACAAGACAGTTCAAAGGCGACAACGCGAACACATAGCAGCACTCAGTAACAACAGTGGTCCACAAGTAGAAATGCAGTAGTATGACATCCACAGCATATAAAGCAGCCAGACAGCGGGAGAGGGGACCTCACTCTATGGTCTCTCCAGACGGCTGAAACACTTCTCTGTCTCTTCTCGCTTTAGCTGCCGACTCACTATTCACACAACTGGCTACTGCGTTTATATATGAATTCATACTCGAAAAAACATGGGCTTATATAAATGGCATTTATGAACTTATCACCGAAGTCGTAGATTTTCAATCAGTCAAAAAAAAAAGTTATGAAATGTACATTGGGATTTCTTCAATTTCTTGAAAAAATTCTCTGTGATTTTTGTTCCTCTGCAAGCTTGAAAATTCAATTCCGTGACGGGACAACCAAATGAAACTTACGTGTCGTACGTTTGATTCATCATCTATGAACGTGCGTGAACGAGATAATTCAAAAAACGGAAAGAGTTAAAAGAGTGAAAATCCTTTTCCGTTTATATATGAGTGCATACCCGAAAGAACATGGGCTTATATAAATGACATTCAAGGTATCTGACTACGTTAAACACACTGGTTTCGACCGCATTGACGAATTTGTTTTTCATTGTTATTTCTTGTAGTTCAGACTTTCCTCTTATCCAAACAGTTTATCTTTTCTAGGAAAAGGCCTATCATCCAGGGTCATAAACTTTTTCAGTTAAAATTTGTCTTTCACTTCCATTTTCACAAGACTAATTTTCATAAAAATTCTGCACAGTTAACATAATATTTCAAAAAGTAATGGAGGTATTTACATAAAAGTTGCAGCGTGTGTTTTAAATTATGTGGGAAATGAAATGAACCAAAAGTTTTATGGTTGGTACAATACGTTTTCATTAATAGGTGTTTTTAGAAGAATTAAGTTGTGCGTTTATGGAAAAAATGCATTTATACGTATATTTTTACCTTTAGCTTCTTTGCATTGCAAAAGGTTTCTTAGCTTTTGGTTCATTTCATTCATCATTATGCTATAAATTATGTACAAAGAAAAATAGGATGGTTGCATTACCATTTTATGTAGAGTGTTAACCGTTTGGGTTAACTTTCATTAAAATTTATTACACATTTTTCTATTTCTCAAAATATATTATATTTACAAATAATTGTGTTGTATTTGTAGCTTTTTGTATCATAATTGACAATACATCCAAAAATCATAATTTTAAATAGTTTTTAAAAAATACAATTTTTCAAACATTTTCTTCCGAACGTAGTCGGATACCTTAATAACTTATCACCGCAATCGTAGATTTAGAAATCAGC
>JAPMOQ010049553.1:1254762-1282998 GCA_026543055.1 Argiope trifasciata
GTAGTGAATTTTTCAATACTATGCGTGTCATTTTGTAAATGCATATGAGAAAGGAAAACACTTTTGTTCGCTATTATAAAAATTATATTTACCTCATTCATTAACATTGCTTGCAGTCATTGTTTCAAAATTATGAATTTCTTAAGAGCAATTAAATTTTTATCCATTTTTCATCCTGATTAACACTTCATTTGCTCTTGAATCTATACTCATCCAAAGGAAAAAAAAAGAATTTGTTTGCAATCAGTGTGAAGAGACAGTTTCAAAGAGGCTGCTTTTCAACTGTACAAAAAGACGCCATTAAAAATGGATTAGTCTGGAAAAGAAAAAAAAATGCCTAGAGTTTTCCTTTTGAAGTATTTCGGATTTTAATGAGCACCAAGGAATCAGGTGGCGACCTTTTATGGCGAGAAACGACCGCTTCATTCAGAAAGCAGAAAAAGGGCTCTTTCTTCTTTTAAAGAAGTTGGAAAAGCTTTTGGATTTCAATGCATTAATGATAGATATTAAACATTCCTTTGATAAATGGTATTTTGACGGAACGAAAGTTATTTAAGTCTTTAAAGACTAATCACATAATTACCGCCAAAGCTTTTCACTCTACCGACATTAATTTTTAATTACAATCAGAATAGCAGTTGCAGTTATTTTCTTCAATTCCTACTATTATTCACACTCTCCCTATATATATTTATACATCTTTTCAGATTTTCAATCGTTAATAAAATACTAGTTAGTCATCCACTTCAGTTCAAATACATTTTTAATACTGTTTGTTTTGAAATATAAATTAATTAATTAAAAATTTCCAGTAATTTCTGTAGTCATTAAAGTCGCCAAATCCGTCACCAATTGGTCGCCAAGCTTTGAGATAACTGACTCAATACCCGATCATACATAAAACATATATAAATAATAAAAGAAAATTAGTAGCGATTGAATTAATGCTTTATATATTACTTGTTTTAAATGTACTCTTTGTTTATCAGATTATTTATTATTCCATTATAGATTCGTAACAGAACGCCCTTAAATACAGAATTCCTGTGTGGCATAATAGTATCCTACGTTTTCATGTGCATTGTCAGACTATTTATAAAACTTGTATGTTCATGCAATTTCATCTGTCTGGTTGAAAGCATTTTTGAGTTTGTCCAAAAGAAAGACAAACATTTCCCAAAAATGTCCTCTTCGAACTCAGGAAATCTAAAACGTGGAGATTTGTCAAAATTTCGACTTCGAATTTTTTTAAAGATTATGATAATTTATCTATACTAAGTATACGAGAAAATAAAATATTCAAAAATGTAAAGAGGATTAGAATCCAGGTACCTACGGCAACTTTCACCTAAAGGCAATGCTGGCAAATTGCTGGTTTTGTAGATTCCAAGGCTCAATATCCACTGTGCTCACAGAAACCCATACGTTAAAAACGGTTCTTAACATAAAGCTCCCGAGTGCAGTCGTTTTCGTGTTCTCAGGAACTTATACGTTAAGAACGGTCCTTAACGTAAAGTTCCAGAGAGTGATCGTTTTCGTGTCCACAGGTACTTATATGTTAAGAACGGTCCTTAACGTAAAGCTCCAGAAAGTGACCTTTTCGGTTCATTCCTAAAAGATCAGCAATCACATATCGCTACTTGTTGAATCGATACATTCACGCACTAACAGATCGCTTCTCTATGTAATGTGTCTCCACACATAGCCAACATGTACAGTTTTTCAGTGTATTCACGAAGCAGTAAAATTTGCCGAATTCGTGTGGAACTCCTTCCCTTGCCATCAAAGAAAAGCGAAAACGAAGAAGGAAGTATTCAAAAAGAAAAAAAAAAGCAGCAAACTCAGGGGAAGGGGAAAGCAACAAAAGATCGTTGGCCAATCATTGGCCAACAATCGCGTGACAACAGAACGCGTGACATTGTTTATGTCCCCCATCGGAACGCCGTGCGATGACCGCTTCGGTTTTTTTCCGATGAATTTCCAACCCTTTTTCGACGTGTGGGCGTCACGAGCGACTTTATAGCATGCATTACACTATGTGTATTAACAATGAACAACCCAATACCAATCATTTCCGGATGTATTTTAGCAATGGGTGACCAAATGCCAATCATCAGGTGATTTATTTCTGAATATTTGCCGGAATCAAATTAAATATTAGTTTATTGCTTATTCAATTTTCTCAAACTCTATAAACTAGTGTCATAACATTTAAAACTGTCATATTTTCAAAATTTAGTCAAACGACTGAAAATCAAAAATACATTTTGAGTTATTTACTTTTCTTTTTTATTTATGAATAATTTTGTTTGATAAATTTAAAATTTTATAAAGCACTCGCTTTTGATAAAATGGCATTTTCAAACTATTATGAAAGCATCTATTTCACTGCAGTCTCACCCGATGAAATTTTGAAATGACATTTCTTTTTATTGCTCTTTAAAAAATTAACAAATGCTAAAATTATGAAATAATTTTTAATTTGATGACTTGCACATCTATCTATATATAAGATTTATTTCCTAATTTACATTTCCTATTTATTTTCATTATTTATGGCACAGGAAAAATGTGGTGGTGAGTCTAATGCCATGTTAACGTAGTCATATTTTCAATTAATAATTAACATTCAAACAATAATTTCAATTAATTTCCATAGTATAATTAATCAATATAATTTTACTCATGTATATATATTATATATCTACTTTTAAATTTCTAATATTCCCTATATCAACTGCTTTTAAGTTATTTCATAAAAATTCAAAATCGAAAAATATTTAATTCTTATTAAAAATATTTATTATACACGCTTATATTGCTTAATGTGAGCAATAAACAAAGAATTACCTAAAAAATAAAGAATAAAACAAATTCCTACTTTAATGTATTTTGAACACCCTACCCTTCTTCCTTTTTTAATCCATTGGTTAAAAATTTGTGTAAAACACTATTGAAATTCCTATTATATGTTTCTTCAATAGATAACATTTTACAAACAAGAATTAATAAATTAGTTCAAGTTTCGAATATTTTTGCTGCATTTCATCCAGCTTTGAAATTTGAAATATTTCACATTATACTTAAATATACGAATTTTTTTTCAAATTAACTCCACATTTTAAACAACTGTATTATATAACTATATTACATTGCAATTTAATTTATTTGTTCATTTTTATTGGGAATAGACTGAAACTGAATGCTTGAAATGCTTGTTTCAATATTCAGCTTAATTATTTTGACTTTATCACGAATTTTATAAAGTGACCACAGGCAATGAAACAAAACATGCTCCTTTAATAGCATTACACATTTCTCAACGACGTTATCTTTTTGAAATTCCCACTTTTTTCTTTGTTATACACGATTAAGATAACTTTTATCTCAATGCTTTCAAGATAACTTTTATCTCAATGCTTCCAAATGGTTTGGATGCACTTTTTATATTCTACCGAATTAGAATATTGTTTGAAATATTTAAATTTTCTCGTACAACTACTGAATTGATAGAATAACTAATTATAAAATGTTTACGAGTTGAGAGCTCGTATTCATTAGCATTATTTAGCAATGAACTAATGAATGTGAATTAAGTATATCCTCAATATGAATGTCTATTATTTCGAATTCCTCGGTAATTGCTCTGGTATTAACTAGAGCTCCGTGGAGATGGGGCTTAAATAATTTCCACTCTACACTCCGGAAACCTTCATCATGAGCAGAGCGAGATGGAGGGGGGATTGAATCCCCACGGATCATCAAATCACCATAATCCATGGTGATTCAACCCCCTGTTATGTGGGGATTGAACTGGATCGTCCAATCACCATGGATTGCTTCTGAAGCAAAATATGTTTTTTTTTTAACTTCTCGTTTGTGTTAAAAATTAATCTTCAGAAACAGTTTCATTCTGAAGCTATACTTTTATAATTTGATGATAAAATTTGATTCTGTTTTGAAATGTAGCCTCTGCATGCACATATTCCAAGCAAAATTTGATGCCTTTTTAAGATTTGGTGATGAAATTTGATTCAGTTTTGAAACATAGCCTCAGCAAGCACATATTGTCTTTAAGGCCACAACATTACTTTCTTCTATTAACTTTGTCCCTGTGTCTGTATGAAAAATCTCAGTTACTAAGCATATAAAAAGCACTGCATAAACCTTTTGAAAGATTCAGGTTCGAAACTCGATTCCACCGTCTCTTGCACGTTAAATCTATCAGGCATGTCTGGTGTGTGGAGGAAGTTGCCAGCTCAGGTGTTGTCTTCGTCATCTGACAGCGGCTTAAAATGAACTTTTCCGTCCCAAAATAGCCCTAGTGCTGCATTACAATGGGACGTTAGTATAACTAAAATAAACTAAGCCCTGCCTTTTATTTACAAGATTCGTTTGAAAAGGCCTCGAAAATCAATGGGTAAAATGGTCACTTGTAATCATCCTTTATGATGGCAAATTTACTTTAATTTAATCTCGCCATGAAAGTCTTTGTTTGAAGCATCTAATGCAATCGCACAGTGTTTCCCATGAATACCATTGCCATATATGAGCTAATTCAGCATTTCTCAATTGTTGTATTAAATTCTGAGCATCAGCATACAGAAACTTCAAATACACATTTTAAAATTTACTTTCTGTTTTCACGCCAATACTATTTGATGCCTTGCTTCAAATGGGTAAAGCACAATTATTCAACTTTTCAACAATTCGGAGCAACGAATCTTGTCTAAAAAAGTGATTAAAAATCCTTAAATTGCTTTTTTTAAATACCTTTATCTCTTTATGAGGGGTACGTACACAAATAATTTTAGAAAATCGTTCAAGATATCGAATACATTTCTTATTGCTTCCAAATGTTCTTTGATCTTTTAGCTATCAAATAATGCCAAGTTGTTGTCAGTATTCGGAATATTTCTCGAGTTATAAGGATATTTCTTGAGGTACTTAAAAAAAGTTACAAACAACTAATTAAGGTCTACGTACCCACTCGAAATTTCGAAAATCGTTCAAAGTATCGAATATTTTTTTTATTCTTTCAAAATGATCTCTGGTCCTTTAGCTTTCAAAATATACCCAGATTTTGTCATTATGCGGAATATTTCTCGAGTTATAAGGATATTTCTTGAGGTACTTAAAAAAAGTTACAAACAACTAATTAATGTGTACGTACCCACTCGAAATTTCGAAAATCGTTCAAAGTATCGAATATTTTTTTATTCTTTCAAAATGAACTCTGGTCCTTTAGCTTTCAAAATATACCCAGATTTTGTCATTATGCGGAATATTTCTCCAGTTAAAAGGTTTTTTCTTTCACTAAAAACTTTCTATTTCTTTTAAACGCAGTTTTTGAAGAATGATATTTTCCTACCATGTTGTATCATTCAAACGATCCTAACTCAACAAGAAATGAACCAAATACAGTTATTCATATATCAAAATAGTCTGTATGAAAAAGTGAATGTTTGGTGCCTCCATAAAAACTATATTTACAGAAATAAATTTTTAATATCAATATAAAATTTAATTATACAGAAAAAAATATCTTTTTCTATTCATCGTGGACGAAACATTTGTTTAAAAAAACTATATATTTCTATAACTTGGTGGAGGCAGACAACATGAAGAGTAATATTAGGCGTCCTTTCCAACTAGAGTGGTGTGTCTGTATAAATTAGGATTTAAGATATCATGTTGCTGAAAATATGCTAATTAGCTCAATAAATATGAATGTAGTGAAGGCAGATTTTGCCCTAGACATTAACATAATTAATTTAGACTCCATCTCACATCGGAACTGGCCAACTCCATGATATCGAAAAAAGGTTTGACTTAAAAAAACATAGACCGTCTTTTTTTAATATTCTTTGGAATTCAGAATTCGTTTTCAACAAAAATTGCTTAAAAAATAATAGCCAGGAGATGACAGAAGAAAACGATTCATTCTTTCTGAATAAATAGTTCTTATTGCTTTTTAAAGAATACTATTTCTCTGTGTTCTGATCTAAAGAAAAAATATTTACCTTAAAGTATTACTTAACATATTAAGTACACATGATGGTGATGATGTCGTGTCCGTGTTTCCACGGAAAGGGGTGCAGTAGCTTCTGAGGGTAAAGACCCCTGAGTACCCAGAGGGCAGAAGTCTCACTTCTAGCTCATATGAAGGTGACACACACATTCGCTCGCACAACCCCTTTTTACAGGTGGGTACATTCACACCGATTGAACACAGAACAACCATGCCGAAGCAGGGACTCGAGCATTCAATATCCATGAAATAATCAAAACTTTAAAAAAATGGGTGTGGCCACCACTTTTTAAAGTATAAACTTACAATAAATAGTAATAATAATAAATATAGGAACAAAAATCGTTCCGCCACATGTATTAATTAATTTATAATTAGTTTTGTATGGTTTTTTTTCTCCTTTAAAGAATTAAAATATATATTTACGGCTTACTGTTAAAAAACTAGATTTTTAAACTTAAAATTCTTTTTAAAGAAACCTTCTAATGTGTACGTACTGCTTAAAACCTCGATTTCCGATCTACTCTCGCTCTATTATGCTCAACCAGCAAACAGACTTTAGAAAAAAACTGCGCACCTAACTGCAAGGTTGTACCGCTTCGGTATTCCTAATGAACGGTTTCATCTCCCCGTGATCTCTGCTCCCGCCTCATCTAACTTCGTTGCATTCTGATCGCAATGAATGGAGCCCTTAATCACGCCGAGAAAGAGGGAGGCGGACAAATCAAAGTAGGCTCTCCTCAACTAGGGCGGATCAAAAGAGGGGCAGTGGGAAACTAAATAATTGCGCCCATTCACTGTCGCAATTTTTTTCATCTATTGGCAGGGCAGAACTGATGAACAAAACACTGTACAATTATCTCAACTTAAGAGTAGTCTAATTGATGTAATAGTAAATGAATTAATGCAAAAATATTCCTCGCGTATGAGGACGATTGAAGAATGTGAAATTATCCGGCATCCTTGTAGTGTAAATAAAGCTCACGTTGCAATCAAAATTTCATACTTCAAGAGTGCTTTTACACACACACACACACACACACACACACACACACACACACACACACACACACACACACACACACACACACACACACACATTGTCAATACATTTTTTTTTTGAGTGACACTGTATTCAAATCGGATAGTAGCGTATAGGATACTAAAAATTTCTTCGCCTGTTGCTGCTATGTTCCTTTTTGTTTTTTTAATTATTGTATTGAACATTTTTAATCATTGGTTGAATATATTTTATGTATTTTTGCTTTGTTTGACGATGTTTCGCTTGTGTAATTTTGATTCTATTATATTCCTCTTTACTTGGCTTATATTGCTAATTTATTTAGATCCATCTATATTTTAGTAGTTGCTGAATTAGCGCTCATTAAATACAATGATGGTGTTTTTATATTTTTAAAAAATTTTAATCCTGTTCGAATCCGAAATAATTTTTAGTTTAAAAAATAGGTTTTATTTCATTTGGCTTTTATATTTGTTTACTTTTTGTAGTTTAATTCCGAACTAAATTTTAATTTCGATTCCAACATAATTTGTTTCGTTTCCAAAATATGGTTTAGTTTCGATTTTCAGAAATAATTTTAATTTTTGATGAATTCTCGAAATCGGTTTTAATTATTTAACGCTTTTATGGCTGGTTACTTATATATATATATATATATATATATATATATATATATATACTGGCTATTTATAAAGTTTTAGAGTACCGATTGCTATTTGAACTGAATTGGGATATGCGGATTTTAGATTTCAAAGTCATTCAAAGTTTATTACTGCCCACGGTGCAACGCTTCCCGTAGAAGGCACACTCCATCATTTGTAAGAGGCAGTGGGCCGTTTCTGTATCCATCAGGGTAGCAAGAAACGGCTACCATGCTAGAAACTTCTCATCCCCGTGTCAGATTAGTTCAGTTATATCAACGTCCCTTTGTAAAGCCGCACTGGGACTATTTTGGGACGGACCTCGTCACTTTGAACCCCAGTCAGATGACAAGGACGACTCTTGAGATGGCACCTCCACTTCACTCAAACGAGAGAACAGTCGGCCTGATGTATTTCACGTACATCAGACCCGTTTGCATGGCGGTTCTTCGGTGGATTCGGGAGTTCACCAGGCCTCTGATGTCCCCCCTTGCCAGAAGCTTCAGTATTTGGAGAGCATTTGCGTGAAATAAAGAATATGTTTTCTAATTTCTGTAATATTTCAGAGGTTATTTAATAAAAATTTCTCTGGATATAAAGTCGAGTGCCTTGCAATAAAAAAAAATTAAAATTTGGCACTAAAGAAGCAATAATATGTTTCCATATCTATTATCTGACATTATTTCTTTTATCCGATTTATATTTTTATATAAAATTTATTGTAGGAAGAAACACAATAAATAAAAATAGAAATCATTTTAAGAAAATGTTCGCCCTTATTTGTATTTGAAATAATATTTTAATTATATATTCATTAAATGAATTCAACTCAATGTTCTTTAAAGAAACTCAATGAATGTTGGTTTTGGTAACAGAAATAATAATTACAGTGCTATTAATATATCTGAAAAAGGAATCTATTATATGCCCAACTGCTTTTCAAGACAACAAAACATTTGTGCAATTCTCAATTTCATGTCTCGTGAAAATTTTAGAAGGATCTTTACGAAATTTTATAACGCTAAATTCACGTTCCTTGGGTTACAAGTTTAAACCCCGTCTACCGAAGATCTTCGTGTTTGGTGTTAGCTGTTGCACATACAAATGTGTCGCGGTCAAAAAGTCTTCCATGTCGGAAGTAATAGCACCGGAGATACTGGTTCAGAGGTGATCGTTCTCTGATCCAGTTATAAATTGCGATCTGCGGTTGAGTGTATGAACGCAGAACGCAGCAATATACAGTTTTCATCATCATTTCAAAAGCAATTTCATCAAATAAGGCAGCTACTAAGATCGGAATTTGAAATATGTTTTCTTATCTACACTGCAGTCCCTACTAACATTGGGAATTCAGATAGATATCCTCCGCCACTTAATCTATGTGGGTGATTGCATAAACATCGAGGGAATATTTAAATTAGGCTAGTACACTGTTTTCTGAAATCTACAGAACACAATAATGTATCCTAACCTAGCTGGCAGGGCATTGGATTCGTATCCTTGCGTTGCAAGCTCGAAACCTGCCGGCCGAAGATCTTTGCGTGTGGTGGTGACTGCGCTCGTATAAAACTATCGTGGTCACAAAGTCCTCCATGTCGAGAGTAATACCAGTAGGGATACTGGTTCAGAAGTAATCGTTGTCAGATCCAGGTCTAAACTATGATCTTTAAATGAAATATATGAATGAAGACCACCCCATATAAAGGGTTGTGATGTGTGAGTAGTTAACTCGTACTCTTGACCCTAGATGGCACTACTGAAAAAACAAGAGGCACAAAAAGTTCAGATTAAATCGCAATGGCTCTTTAGCCAGCTGGCTTGTCAATGAAAAGTGCCATTAGAAACAACAACAATATTACCCGAATTCCCGCAACAATATTTCCGTCCCATCTTTGACATGAAAGGTTCCGGCTTTCTCACCATTCGGGTCCGAATCAATGCTTTCTTGCGTTTTAGGGCGGAGTTTTGAATATTAAAAGTGTCCTTAATGCACTGCTATTATACACAAAGCCTGAATAATTTTGAATAAGCTTGGAAAGAAAATAAGCAGACGGAACCTCAGGAAGTTTTGTGTCTTAATGAAATTTGCATTTTGTGGAATGTCTTTGTGTTTCCCCAGTTTTATTTTCATGGACACTAAGTGCATGAACGCATATTTTTTTCCCTGTCTGCTGTTTCTTGCTCGAAAAGAAAAGAAAATTTCGGAAAAGCAGAAATTGTTTTATTTTACTTTTATTTCTTCAAAAAGTTTATTTATGGTGAAACCTTGTAATTATAAATAGAGTTTAGAATGGCAAATTCTTCCGCCGTTCATGGTAAACGACCATCATCTTACAATGCACGGTTGTGATCTTGGTAAAACAGCCAAAATGTTTAAATTATCCGGGCACGTTGAAAAGGTAGATTTTCACCCCAAAAAAGTTTTTTTCAAAAGTTAATTTTTTGGATAAATCAATACTTAAACTATCCAAAAACAGGTTTACTTTTGTCTCTACGTTAATTTAAAGTCGATATATTAATATTTTATTGATTATTAATGGTCGGTAAACCGGAAGTTGGCTTTTAAGTAACTGGGAATATCGATTTAAAGCCCCCAAAACATGTTAAAAAGTTGTACAAACACAAATTTAGTTTTAAATACGAAAAAATGTTTGGCACAGAAAAGCACAAAATGCCATTTAGAGTTTTAACAGTGTTTTGGGGAAATTTGTTCCTAAAGATGTCTTTGTTAAGCTCTGAATCCACAGATTAGGGGAAATACATGTAACGAAAGTTTTATAGGATTGTTAAATATCCTTAAGATTGTTGGAATGTATCCTAGTACAAATTCAGTTAGAACAGTTGATGAGCTGGACAAAGATGGAATAAATGATCATCCGGTTTTGCAAGGTTACGTTTTGTTTTGTTTGTTTGTTTATCGTCCTTGGTCAACAATTGTTGCAACTGGTGATAGGCGAGGATCGAACTGGCAACGTTAGGATCGTAGCCAGATAACCCAACCACATGACAAAAGTGATCACTCAGTCTTGAGGTTGTGGTGGTGGTGGGTCTCATGCCACTTGGTGATACCAAGCTCGAATGAGAGTAGCTCTTTCGAATGAAGGCAGAAGTGTGCGCCTTTAGTAGTTGAGCACCGTTCAGGGGAAAGGACGACTTTGCTCGAACACACGCGACACAACCCTTTTCAGGGGGCGGGTCGAACTCATTCGTCCATCCGCAAGTCAGAATTGAGATCCAAATCAGAGAGCGACTCAGTACCCCCAGAGGTATCATTTGCTATGGGAACTTGTAGGACTTTGCAGTCACTATCTCTTAAACGTGTCTCAACTGCCATGGGCCAACACGGTGGTCTTTGGCCAAGACGAGGAGAGAACTCGCCATCTTTCGGTTACGCGGTCTTTAGGCTACCGTGGCCTTCAATTTCAGGGCTGGCTTATGAAGCTCCCATTATAATATAACCTCTTCTTCTCTGTCTCTTAATGATAATAGAGATAGGATCAACTTTTAAAATAAATAGTGCGGCGTAGTTATAAATTATCTGCATCTCATGGAAGGTCACTGTACATATGTGCCAGTGATTTTGCGAAAGTTGGACTGTGAGAGTATCATTGAACTGACGCCATCCATTGATCGGCACTCATTCTGAGAATGAACTGTTCGTACTCGGAATCTCAGTTCAGGCATTGATTAGGAGCGATTAGGGAGCAAGCAGCTGACTCTTTCCGATCACTAGGATTATTAGGATTCCGAGTTAACGACTGACGTCATTAATAACGCCCAGGAGTCCATTTTCCAAAGCATTTCCCCCTTGAATTGGTTGACCACCAATTTTCCACTGAAGAATGTTTTCCTTTTGGGAAAAGGCTAACTGAAATCCGGGTTGTTTCCTAAATTATTTCTTTTGTTGGGAGGTGGCTCTGCTTAAAAAATAATTTTATAGAGATATCTTTATTAGAATAATTTGATTATTGTAGGCGAATAGCCCTTAAGAATATTAGCGTGGTATTTTTTACCTACAAAATTTTGTAATGTTAAAGACGAATTAAAAAAGCGAACAAGATAAGAACAGGGCACTCAATCAAGACATGAAGAACAGTAAATTGAACTTGGTAACCATTGCATATAGGCACATTTTCCCTGAAAATTAGATGTTTGTGGTTGACGAGCGCATATTTTATGCGGAGACGAGTCAATACCCATCTCACGTATAGTACGAAGAGGTCAAAAAACAATGTTCGTTTCAATAAAAAGTAATTTATTTTTGACCTGCAGATCCTATGATATTTGCCAGTTAGAACAGATTTTATTATTGATGGGCCTTTTAATGTCACTAAAGGGATGTCCGATGCTTAAAAAGGATTGTTGCAGATTTTGTGGCCAAGCCCGACTTCTCAATTCCCAGGTTGCCTACATGACTCGGTACCCAATAGAAAATAATCGTCATTTTTTAAAAGTCGCCATGTGAATAAAATGTTGAGGGCAATCGGATGCATGCAATTTTGGAGGTATGAAAGCGTCTCCAAAGCACTCACGCTATCGATATAGATAGTAAATTAAAGCTGAGTAGAGGTTGATATTTTCTATATCTATCGAAACACTAAGTGTAGTGATTTGGGTAAATTCCTCATTCCTCTTTCTTTTCTCCAAATTATTTTATTTTGGCAAAAAAATCTTTAGAATTGTTAAAAATATTAAATTAACTATTGCTGCTTTTCTAGATACAGTAATAATTTACGTGGTAGTGAAGATTGTTCGTTGGTTAAATAACTTGATAGACACGGGTTGTCGGTTTTTGTGGTTTATTAGATAACAATTAAAGGCACGCGGTTATACCACGGTGCCGTGGGTCTAGAGAACGGCGCTATGGTTTATTTCGGGAGAGAGAGCCAAGAATCACACTTCCCACCGCCCGAGGGTCAAGTTCGCTTCTGCTGGAAAATATATATATATAAACAGGAAACAGAGAGACCGCATGATGTTTGCATGATTGTCGGGTAACTTCGCCTAGGAAGATCACGTGGTTCATTGAATTCTTAATGATTTTATTGGACAAAAAATAAGTTCATATACAACTGATAGGAAGGTAATAATAAAAAAAGCATTTAAAGAAGGCATATTTAAAAAAAACACTTGTAAATAAAGTATATAAGAAAGTATAGAGTATAAGTCATATCACTGACCTTCGACCCGCCAAAAAGACACTCGGATAAACCTCGCAAGACTGAATGACTTGACCTCCTATATAGCAACACTGGCCGGAACTATGGTTGAATCCCAGGAGCAGCCAAAACCTCCACCTTTTATTGTAGCCAACGGGATGGCGAGATCCTACCACCATGCCGGAAGCATTTCATCCTCATTTCGAGGGGCTCCCCGGGACTCATATATAAATGTAGAGATTTAATTAGTGGCCATTACTGTTCTATATTTAGTTTCATTTTGTTGTAATAGATGGCTGCATGAATACCTCTGAATACCGCTAATCCAAAGTCAGACGCGTGACGTCAAGTTTGAGAAAAAAGCGAACTACGCATTCGCTCGACAGGCGGAGACAGAGAGGGTCATTTTTCTCCGAATATGAATCTTTAATACGCAACGTAGTTTCGCCATGAAACATTTAATTAGGTTTCATCCTTGGTGGCATCTATAGGTTATACTTTTTTCTCTGTTGTAAATAGCCTACCCTGTCATAATTGTTAATGTCTTTTCCTTATTCTTTGCTGTAAATAAATTTCTTTCTTATTTAAAAGCTTCCTCTCCTTCAATCAGTGAGCCTAGACACTGATCTAATTGTGGTTGGATCGGCATTCTGTGCCATCCAATTCCTACATAAAATATACTTTATAATATCTTGGAGAGAAAACTAATTAAACTAATTTCTGTTGTTTCTGTTGTCATCAGTTTCTTGAAAAAGGATTTCTATATCAAGGGACTTGCCTGTAGGCAGGAATAAAAGAAGTACAGATTGCCGTGCACTGAAATGTAAAAGTAGGATTACTAAAATCTGTAAATCTTGATCCTGACCCAAATGTTGTTAGGCAACTTATGTATTTTGGCAGAGTACATCAGACAGAAACCAACATCGGCTAATCAACGCTACGTATGGTGTTTGTTAAAATGTACTTAAAGCAGCCTACATAACTTTGGAAACATGTCATTTTAATGCCATTGTCATACGTCTGTAAAATCGTTCGACTCTCCGCAGACAGACTGGTGAGGAAATATTGCGATTATATCTTAATAAGCCAATAGCCATTGGATAGTAGTTTGTATAGTGGTTCTGTTACATGGTTGTGAACTCAAATGTTGTAGGTTCGATCTTCGCTTACTCAATCGAAACGCTAGAACTCGTTATATTCTATGTCCTTCATTAAAGTGATGCATCCATTTTAACGCCTTTTCTGACACTAATATATAAAAGTTCATTATAATGTTCGTTTCATAATATTTATTATAAAGCTCTACATTTAATTCTAGCGTGCTCTTTCATAGGTATATTGAAAACAATTGTTTTCTGCGGTGGGTGGGTCTAATGCCACTTGGTCATACCTAACCCGAATGAAGGCAGAAGTGGGCGCCTTTCGTTGTGAACGAGCACCGTTCAGGTGAAAGGACGACTTTGCTCAAACGCACAACCGTTTTCAGGGGGCGGTAGAACTCATTCATATGCTCATTCATGCATCTGCAAGTCAGAATTGAGATTGATCCCGGATTCAGTACCCCCAGAGTTATAATTTGTTTGTATTCTGTAACTAAATAATGCATAAAAGATTGAACCATTTTATAAACGATTATTTAACGCTATTATTAAATAAACAATTTTAGTCTATGGAAACAACTTATGATTTATTTAACAACTTTATTTTGGACATAAAAAGCCTATATATATATATATATATATATAGTTTAAATTTTCAGTTGTTAATATAATGCTATTGATTCAACCCCACTCCAACTCAAATTATTTTTTTTAACTTGTAGTGGATGTCACTTGATGCTAGTACAGATAAAATATTAATTCACTAATTAAATTTTCAAATATTAATTCACTAAATAAATTTTTCCAATTATTTATATTCGGTCGCCAAGTTTGTCACCAAGTTTTCAGATGACTGACGCCACACCCGATCATAAATAATCTAAGATATTGTTACGAACCTGTGGTTTTGCTTTCCCGCGCTAATACTGTCATCGTAAGGAAGACAGATTGACAGTAATGTGTATTGAATAGTGAGTGGGTGTGACGTCAGAGGTCCCAAGGCTTGGCGTCAAACTTGGCAACCATTTGGCGACTTGGCGACAAAATGGAAAGTACCCGAAGCATTGAGAATTTTCTCGATTCGTCCACTAGGAGCCGAGATTCTTCCAGAACGCTCCCGATTGGTCCAGAAGATGTTAGCCCCGCCTACCGCAGGTATATATAAGGCAGGCGACTGCGGTGTGAATGAGTCAGTAGTAATCGGAATCGACAGCAGCTAACGAGTCCTCCAGAGGAGGAAACAAGAAGCGGCGAAGTAAAGCAAGTGATGAGCTGAGCTGTGTGCCTTGTAATCTATTGAGGAAGCAGCGTCAAGTACTATAACTAATGCTGCAGATATTGTTACTACTTGTGAGTTACTATTGTTATTGTGTGCTGCTGTGTGTTCGTCTCGTCTGTAAATAAACGTTTGTGTTGTGTCTTCTACTAAAGGACTGATCATTGTGCGTGTCATCATCTCATCATCTCTAACACCATACACAACCACTATACAAGGTAAAAAAACGAACCCGACGAATTAATATTGGAAATCCGTAACAATATATATAAATAATATAAGAAAACAAATAGGAATTGAGTTTTAAAACATTTTTATATATTAGTGGTTATTATTAGTTATTTTTATATATTAGTATATTTTGCTTGCGGAAATAATGAATTAACTTAAAATAATTTTTTAATTAATTGTTAATAAATATAAAATTAATAAATAATCCATTAACAAATTATAGTTAATCTTCTATATAAATAAAAATGAATGTTTGCCTGTATGTCTTATGCGCTGCCGTATAGCTCATCCGATTGCTAATATGAGTCAAGAATTTTGACAGCTATCTTTAAAAAAACACCGATTGAAAAAATATTCTCACTCCACACATTCCCATTATTCCCCCTAACATTCCTTTCGATTTCAAACGCTGAAGTTCCCCATTCGACTTGCATTCCAGATCGCCATCAACAAGGCCAATCATTTCAAGTGTGCTAACTGAACCTAAAAAATCCATGTTTTTCACATAACTAGTTGTTTGCTGGGTGCTTACGAGTCGGACGGTCAAGAAATTGATTTCCTTCTGTTGAAGACGAAAAAAAAAAAAAAAAAAATATTGTCTACCCTAGAGTCTCGAATAACAAAGTTAAAAAAATAAAATTGAATAAATATTATTTACGCTTCTTCTTTATTTATCATTCAATAACATCGGCAATGAATATATTCCTTTCCGATACGAAAATAAATACCATTTTTTCTATGATTCCTAATTAAACAAGCAGCTATCCTAACAAGCAAGCAGTTAGGAATCTGCTTATTCCTAATTAAACTAGCAAAATTTAATCGATCTTACTAAAATTATTTCTTCCGCGGCCGCAACACCCTGTGTACTATAAGTCTAACAAACTGATAAACATAAGTCTTATAAACTGATAAGCATAAGTCTTATAAACTGATAAACAGCTAATAAACATTAGTCTGATAAACTCACAAACATAATCCGATGAACGCACAAACATAAGTCTGATGAAGTCACAAACATAATTTGATAAACTGATAAACATAGGGCTGATAAACTCACAAACATAAATCTGATGAACTCCCAAACATAAGTCTGATAAACTAACTAACATAAGTCTGATGATCTCACAAACATAAGTCTGATAAACTGATAAACATAAGTCTGATAAGCTGATAAACATAAGTCTGATAAACTCACAAACATAAATCTGATGAACTCCCAAACATAAGTCTGATAAACTGATAAACATAAGTCTGATAAACTGATAAACATAAGTCTGATAAACTGATAAATATAAGTCTGATAAACAGCCGAGTCTGGGATAAATTTTTGATAATAAAAATGCTGCTAGGTAGGAATATATATACATTTTTCATTTAATAAATAACAGTCAAAGAGATCACGTCCCCCTTCCCCACCGCAAAATGGAACCACAGCCTGAGGGGAGAGATTTCTTCCCCAGATCTCCAACACATCCATGCAAACAGCATTTCGCTTCGTTATTCTCTCTTAAATCGCAGATATCGTTCCCGGAAATGTGAGGTAATGAGGCGGCTTTCCTGCTCCGGAAATGAGGCAGATCCAAGACTTTTCGGGAAAAGGTATTTCCAGAAAATCCTCACTGCTTCTCTGATAAGGCGCAGTTTTCGAAATGTTTTAGAGAGCTTATTCCGAGTAATACGAGAGAGATATTTTGGAATCAGTCGCTGCACTTCTCGTATTTCCTTAATATTCGTGATCAAGTAACTGCGCTGAAGTAGCTATTCTGTTCGCAATCGAATTCACTTAGTAGTTTCTGATTAAGTTCCGTGTCATCAATAATACCGTAGAATCGAAAAACTTTTCATTATTCTTTAATACTCATTTTGGATTCATGATTTCTGATTTAGTGCCGTCAAACTGTTTCTGAAAAAAGAAAAGAGATGCGATTTCTCTATTTTATGTATGAACAATGGAGCGTATTTTTTACTGCGCTGTGACTGATATGATCAAATAGATATGTTGTTGTTGTTTCTGATAGCAGTTTGTATAGCGCAGCCATACCACCTGCATGAAATCAAACATCTCTAAACAGTCCAAAAACAATAGCTAATTATTTAAAATTTCAAAAATAGTAATCTGTAAACATTTAGGAATATGATTGGCTTGTTCTGCCTTGCACCTCAGCAAAGATCTTCCGTCCTTGTTGAAAGGTGAGGGATTGTGTGTGACTACTCAAAAAAAGAGAACTATTTGCAAGATGAGGGAGAGAAATGAAAAATTCGCAAAGGGAGAAAGGAATATATAAATATAGAGTTTAAGGGTGTGAATATTTATCTTGGTATTCAAATATCACTACATTTCATTAGCGCAGTACCGATGCAACATCACGAATTAAAAACAATTTTTATGAAAAAGAACCGTATTACTTCCATTATTTATGAGATTTAATTAAAAGACCTATTTCTGAAATTTTGGAACACTCATAATTAGCACAATTTTTTTTCCAAATGTAACAAAAAGTTATTTTTAAAAAATTGTTGTTGTTGTTTCTCATCCCATTTGGTTTAGCAGCGCTATACCACCTCCATGAAATCAAACTTCTCTAAAATGTCCAAACACAATAGCGGATCCCTTAACATCGCAAAAGTAATAATATGTTTACTTTTAAGAATATGATTGGGGAAGGCATGATCTGCTTTGCGCCAAGGACATTCAGGAAAGATCCCCCATTCGTGTGGGGAGGTGAGGGATCGGGTGGGTCTACTAGAAAAACAAGACAGAGAGAGTCGTTTGCTGTTTTCTGGAGACATCCAGACGACGACACCAACAGGGACTCTCACCAAACCACCCTAGGTGAGCAGGTGAGACTCTTCAAAGTGCACTCGACTCCGTCTTTTTGAAAGAGGAGATTTCAACATAAGTCAGAGTTGCATCGCCCTGAAATATATCAGCTGAGGCTGTCTTAGCTAAGTTGCCCGCTATCTCAGTACCATTGAAAACAACGTGTGAATGGGACCCAAAGAAAGTGTGTAGAGCCTGGCAATAAGGTCCAAGATATCTACTCTTATCCCTACGCTCGTCCAATAAGAAAAGTGTTGTATAGAGGCACGGCTGTCCGTTAAAATCCAAATGTCTCCGAAGAAAATTTCAGAGGACGTGATATATTGAAGACCCTTATCGATTGCAATAAGCTTGGACCTGAATACAGAGCAGTTGTCAGGATTTCTAATCAAAATATCAGAAGCCCCTCCAGGATTCTCAATGTGCACGCCAATACGAGAAACGCCTCCATCTCTTTTACTGCCATCAGATTCTGAAACAGATGGATGTAATGAAGAGGCTATTTAGAATCTCTTTCCTGTGACTAATTAAACTCGAAATGGGGCACGGATCTACAGTGCTGGAATCGAGATTGCATATCAGACTTCGATGTATTTTTCAATCATCTCATTTATATGGAGACGAATAGAAAAATTTGCCGAAAATTTGAAACATGGTTGTGATTTAAGTACCAAGACCACATATTAAATTTCATTCATGTATCTTGCTGCATTTTTCATTTATTGAGATCGCATTCATATGAATAGATAAAAGACAGACAGACGAATTCTGTAATGTATTCAGTCAAAATTTTCATCATATCTGCAGTTCTAGCATTAAAAGCCTATACCAAAAGTTGGTTACATTTTTTGAGATGTGTTCATTTGCATTCGTATGAGCAGATAGTATGATATAATTGTTAAGATTTCAGTGAACCATGTGGTCTTCCTGGGCGAAGCTAGCCACCAATCATGTAAATATGACATGGTCTCACTGGTGCTGCTGGGGGGCCGTGGTGGCCTGGTGGTAAGGTCTCGGATTAGGAACCGGAGGGCTGCAGGTTCAAGACTCGCTTCCACTGTAGAACCGTCATGTGAGGGGCTCTCTTGCACGTTAAATCTGTCTGGCCATATGTCATCCCGCTGGTGTGGTGTGGAGGAGGGGCGCCAGGTCAGGTGTCCTCCGTGGTTGAAAATGACGAGATTCCTTCCAAAATAACCCTAGAGTTGTTTTACAATGGGACGTTATAATAACTAAACTAAACATTGTTGCTTCTTGTTTATATACTTTTTCCTAAGAGTAGCAAACTTGAACTTCGTACTAGGGGGAGTCTGATCTTGGCTCTCTTTCTTCCGGGAAATTTTATGTGTTGTTCTCTAGGCCTACTACATTATGGCGCAGCCTTTGTGCCTTTTGTTGTTATGTTATCTAATAACCCCCATAAAATACAACATGTGTCTTCAAGTCATTTCACCACGACAACAGTCTTCACTATCAAATGAATTATTGTGTAATCTCGAATAGACACAATAGTTAATTTAATATTTTTAACAATTCTAAGGATACTTTTCTCCAAAATAAAATATGCAAAGAGTTTATGTATGAGGAATTTACCCAAATCACTACACTTAGTGTTTCGATAGATAAAGAAAATATCAACCTCTACTCAGCTTTAATTTACTATCTATATCGATAGCGTGAATGCTTTGGAGCCGCTTTCATACCACCAAAATTGCATGCATCCGATTTCCCTCAAAGTTTTATTCACATGGCGACTTTTAAAAAATGACGATTATTTTTTATTGGGCACCGAGTCATGTAGGCAACCTGGGAATCGAGGAGTCGGGCTTGGCCACAAAATCTGCAACGATCCTTTTTAAGCATCGGACATCCCTTTAGTGACATTAAAAGGCCCATCAATAATAAAATCTGTTCTGACTGGCAAATATCATAGTTTCTGCAGGTCAAAAAAAAATTACTCTTTATTGAAACGAATGTTGTTTTTTGACCTTTTTGTATATTCGTGAGATGGATGTTGACTCGTCTCCGTATAAAATATGCGCGCATCAACCACAAACATCTAATTTTCAGTGAAAATGCGCCTATGTGCAATGAACTGCCAAGTTCCTTTTACTGTGCACCGTGTTTAAATTGAATGTTTTGTTTTTAATTATGTTGCTCGCTTTTTAACTCGTCTTTATATTACAAAACTTGGTGGGGGAAAAATAAAACCCGAATGTTTTTAAATTCTTAAGGGCTATTGGCCGTTTTTTACTTCCAAATAGGCTTCGTAATTATTCTATTTGCATTCAATATTCCTTTTTGTGTTCTTGTACATTTCATCGATGTTTCAAATTTTTATGAATCATTAGTTTAGTTAATTATATTAATGTTCCGTTGTAAAGCAACACGAGAGCTATTTTGGCCGGATCTCGTCATTTTGAAACGCGGCCAGATGACGAAAACGACACCCGAGATGACAAGATGACATTCCCCTCTCCACGCCACACCAGCGGGAGGAGATTTGGCCTGGCAGATTTAACGTGCAAGAGACCCACTCACAAGACGGTTCTTTGGTGGAATCGAGTCGCAAACCTGAAACCTTCCGGTTACCAAGCCGAGACCTTACCACCAGGCCTTTTCATGAATCATAGATTTAATTGTTCCGAAGCTAAAATTACTTTTACATCATATAATTTTTAGTTACACATAAGTGCTAATTTCGTAAGAGGCTTTTAAATATTTTTTAATACTTTTACTATTTGATTGGCGCAGTATGGCCAAATATGGCTTTTGCGCCAATAATCCACCCACATCTCATCCATTCGATAGATTGGATGTGCAGTACTCTTTTTGAAAGTCCCGTTTCTGAGAAAAATTTATTTATTTATTTACTTATATTTTAATTATTTTCTTATTTATTTATTTTATATATTTATTTGTATTTCATTTTTCCGTTTATTTATTTTTCTTATTCTTTTATTTGTCTTTCCCTTTATGCTTTCATTTATCTTTAACGCTTTTATTTTCATTCTCTCTATGCTTTTATTTTATCTCAATGTTTTTTTTTTGGCTCTGCCATTAGCTTCTTTTGCATCATGCACACGTGCACAGTAAAGTCATGTTTGAATAGCGAGTCTTTGGATAGCTATTTCAATTATATTTTTTAAAAATTGTAATTATAAGCTTTTCACCGGTGTAACGACACTTACGTTACACACCTAATCGTCATCAGAATACATGGAGAGAAAGCAGAAATTCCTCTTAAAAATGAATGCATATTAAGTCGATTTTTTAATTTCTAACAATACATTTTGTCGTGCACCAGTTGAAATGATAAATACTGGAGTTTGAGAAAGAACTCTTCTAACAAAATATGAAAAAAAAAAAATCCATCGGAGCGAAAGCAGTCCAGTGTAAAAATGGGGCATCCATCAATTTAATACTGGTCGCTACGATACTTAAGATTTTATTTAAGAATGGAAAAAATGGGTGAAAAAAAAGGTTCTTGTAACGGATGATGATTTATTGGTTATTTCTGGATTCGGAGCCCAACCATGCGGAAAGAAATGGATTGCGATCTCCGCCGCTCGATGTTGGGATAAGTGGGATCTGACAGGGTGCAGGCCTCCCCGGAAGAAGCGCTTTTACTCACAGGGTCCCTGCATCGACCCTCTTTGAGTTTTAACAAAATATATTAGAAAGAATGTAATGAAACATATTTGATTCTTTGAAGCATTTCGGGCCTTCTCATCGATGCAAGAGTTTAAATAAAATAAAAAAAATTGCATTGGTTTTGCCTTCATTTCTAGAATGGCATCGGATTTTTAAGGGATTGCTCTGGAAATGATGTTTGATTTTTTTTCTCAAAGGTAGCTTTTAATGTCTTTGCGTTCTAATATTCAAATATTGATGAAAGCCGTTTTTTGAAAGCATACATGAGTGGAACCGCTACTAAAGAGGTTCGGGAATAAACAAATAAAGTAAGCGAGTTTTCGTTTTTTTAAAAGCGTGAAGAAATGGTATATATGTATATGTGTGTGTGATAGAGAGAGGGAGATAGAGATAGATAGAGTTTGGGTTAGTTTAGTTATATTAACGTCCCGCTGTAAAGCAACACGAGGGCTATTTGGGGACGGACCTCGCAATTTTGAACCACGTTCAGATGACGAGGACGACACCTGAACTGGCACACCCCTCTCCACACCACACCTCACCAGCGGGTGGACATTTGGCCTGACAGATTCAACGTGTAAGAGACCCCCTCACACGACGGTTCTCCGGTGGATTCGAGTGTCGAACCTGAAACCTTCCGGTTACCAAGCCGAGACCTTACCACCAGGCCACCGCGGCCCTAGAGATAGAGAGTGAGTGAGTTTGTGTGTGTGTAATGATAAAAATGTAAAGAAATAGTATATATGTGTGTGTGTGTGTGTATGTATGTATGTGTGTGTGTGTGTGTATGTATGTATGTGTGTGTGTGAGAGTGAGAAAGAGTTTGTGTGTGTGTGTTAGGATACTTTAACCTCTAATTTAAATCGAAATTAATTTTTTAATTTTTATCTTAATGTAGCCCATATCAAAGACGTTCTAAAATATTCTCTTATTTCCTGATCCGATTCCACTTTCTCTACTGAATGAATGCAAAATGTTGAATCGTCTAAAAGCAGAAGCTATTCCTATGCTGTGAGTGAAATGATAAAATTGTCGATCTAAACGAATACTTTTAAAAAAAGATCACTGTTTCCCTTGCCTCTTTTCGGCATGAGAGCCAGAAATCCCTATGAGAATTTTCATAATATATTAGCACTGTAAACAATATTTTCCCTATAAAACTATGGTATAAAAAAAGAGGGAAAATTAGTTACCGTTCTTTCACGACACTTCTGCTTGTTTCGCGCTGCTTAATGGAAGTCTGTGTCCGCGCCTTCTTGCAAATATGCCTGCCTGTCTCCGGAGATGGAATAAAACGAACTTTAAAATGAAAAGTCTCTTCAATATCTTCGTTGAGATATTGGAGATACTTTTCATTTTTCATTACAACATTGAAGATACTTTTGATTCAAGAAAGCAGGCATATCTATGTGCAAGCTGAGAGCGACGAACACAACACAGAACGAGAGACCGAGTAACGAGTGAAAGATCACGGACATTTTATACCGGATCTTAAATAGCTTAATTTGAAAGGGAAAGTCTTGTTTGCAGTGCTTACAGACTCTGAAGTTTCTCCTGGGGATTTCGGTACGTGTGACTTTCGAAACAGGGGAAACTGGTATCTTTTTACAAAATTATTTCTTTAGGTCCGCAACTTTTATCCATCGCTCTCACCGTGGGATTCGCTGGCTAAACATTTTTAAAAAGCATTTCTTGAATTGATGACGTAGATAACGTCGAATCGGAACTAAGACATTATTTTTAGAATCAAATTACTATGAGCTAAATTAAATTAAAAATGAGGAATTTAATTCAGTTTAAGTTAAGTAATAGCTGTTAAATGAGGAAAATAATACATGTACAGTATATATGTTTAAAATATCATTACACAAACACACACAACACCACTTCATGCCCCTGCAACTATAACCCTCTGGTTATTTAAACAGTGTAATGAGCATGAAGTGGGAGAGACATGGAAGGAAACTCCTGTTCTATCCATCCCTGTGACTATTTGTTCTTCTTCTGACAATTATAGATTGATATTTGGAAAGGGATTTTAATATTGGATAAACGAAAGCCGAAAGCAATGAGCTTTTTGTAGTTCAAAGGGGAGATGGAATTGACTTATTACATTAAATATCATGCAGATTCTGAAATATGTTAATAAAAATATTAAAAAAAAATTGGAAACGTTACACCCCCCCACACACATATGATCTTATAATTATAAATGAATACTATTAACGAATTCCTTCGAATTGCTGAATCATAAAAAGCGTAAGATTATTGTGTGTACCATTCAAATTACACCTTCCACTTTTCGCTTCGATTTTTCTGCTATCTGCAATCCTGTTCGACATTTCTCCTACAACAGTTATGCGAGAACTCAAAGCAAGAAACTTTGACTAGACTTTGTCATCCACTCAATGTATCCAACGAACTTTTTTTTCATTGTCCAGTGTCTGTATATCTCAAACTACATCAAAATAGTCCACCTAATATCATGTAAAGAGGACCCAGAGTGATTCAGGGAAAGATCTTTTCTGTAATAGCAGATTTGAGATTTTTTTTAAATCCTACTTATCACTTCAATAAAAAGATCTCTTCCGTCGGGATATAAAGAAATTTCTATCGCATATAAATAATTCATTGTAAAATTGGAGCCTGCGTAATAACCCAATATTATACTTCTGCTTTTATTTAAGAACTCAGGAAAAAATGATCGATATCTTTTTTAACGGAAAATGATTTATTGGCTATTCTTGGATTCGATGCTCAACGAGCCGGAAACAAATGAACGATGATCTTTTGAGACGTTATTGCATTTTGAGAGAAAACAGGATCTTTGAAGGTTTAGCATTCGCCTTACTTAAAAACGTCCTTAAAACTTATGGATATTCTCAAGACCACGTACAATATGTTTTGTTTCGTATTCGTCAGTTTGATTGCATTGTACAATCTCCAATATGAGATTCCGTACAAATTTTATGCATTTAAATCATGATTCAGTTTCATTTGTGGAAATAGACATAAGAATGAGCTGTCAGTTCACGAGCGAATATAATACATGTCTAAAATGTTGAGAATTATATCATGCTAAATTTAATTCTGCTGCTCTTCGCGTTTCCAAAAAATGTGTCGAAAGTCTACAGCATTGTTGTAAAGAATGCATTACATCTTTTTCACTCATCACTTAGAGTTATCCTGTTTTCATAGTGTTACGGATTTCACCTACGTGGGTTCGTTTAATGTAATAGTTGTATGGTTTAGTGTAGTTAGTGGTTGCATGGTTTAGTGTAGTTAGTGGTTGTATGGTTTAGTGTAGTGGTTATATGGTTTAGTGTAGTTAGTGGTTGTATGGTTTAGTGTAGTTAGTGGTTGTATGGTTTAGTGTAGTGGTTGTATGGTTTAGTGTTGTGATTGTGTAGTGATTGTATCGAAGTTTCAAGTATTATCACCTTCTTTATTCGTTTAATGTAGTGGTGTTTCTACAATGAACAGTCTTTTAGTAGAAAACAACAATGACGTTTATTTACACGAAGACAAGACAGCAGAAAGAGGACAAATATGTACAGCCGAGACGAACATACAGCACACTCAGCAACAACAGTAGTCCACAAGTAGAAACCCGGTGGTAACAACGTCCACAGCACGCAAAGTGGCCTGACAGAATTCAACAGGAGAGGGGATCCTGGGAACTTCTCTCTTCGGTCTCTTCAGACTACTGAAACTTCTCACTACTGAAACTGTATCACTACCACAAGACAAGCTACAAAGGAATCTTTAATAAACAACAATAAATCTTCAGCAATAGATGACAAGGCAGACAGCTCAGTTCAGCACTAGTTTGACTCCTTCATTGCTTCACTATCTTTTCGGAGACTCTTGACTGGTCGTGATTCGACAACTACTACTGGAAACCGTCCTTTTATAGTTCCCTAGTCAGGAAATCAGTCAATTGCTTTTCGAATTCTTCAATTTCCAACCAATCAATTTGGGAAAAGTTAAGTTAAAGGCAAATGGTTTTGATCGGCACCGTGAGAAATATATTGTGTCGCGTACCATCAATGGCACGCTCGCCACTGGTTTGCTATCCCTGACTTAGAGCAAAACATATAATATTTTATTTTGAGATAAAAAAAATTCGGATCTTTCCACTTTTGTGTAATGACGTTGTTTGTAATGTTGTTAAATAATGTGACAATAAAACATCATGTAGATAGACGAGGACCTTTTTTTTTATCTCAATGAGACTATTGCATGATTTAAATTAAGGAAAGCTCTTATTCTATCCGTTTCATTCTTCCAAAGTTATAAGGGGACGTTTAGAATAGGATACAGATTTAGACAAATTAACATCCTTCGTTAAGAATATGATGAAACGATGTTTTCGAAAAGCAAACCTTAGTTAAAATTTTGTTATGCATCCTCAGTTTTCGTGAATGAATTTTACGCCTTATTACAATCTTGAGTATTTTTATTCCAATATGCAGGGCTAAAAAATTGATTTTTTTTCTTCAAGCTGGAACCCTTTATAAATACCACTGAAAATGTGAAATTCAGCACGAATTTTCAGTTATTCCTACATTTTTACAATACGACATATTTACCCTTAGATTTTCATATCATGTAAAATTTAGTTCTCATCCCTTTGAATAGTTGCATAGAAAAAGATTCACTGTTTCTTTATCAGATCAACTTTCTCGTACGGAGGTCATAGAGATATATTTTTAATCTTTTGAAAGAGTTTGCCTGAAATATGACACATATAAAGCTAATCTGTAAGTAAAGATTATTTGTAGAAATTCAACTTTCCAGTTCCAACTATGTTCTTTTTTAGTTGTTGCTTTCTTAACTACATTTGCCTAAAGCCGGCTACAACCCAGAATGTTGAGAATGAATATTGTACGATATTATAGTACTAAATATTCAACAATATTATACAATATTGCAAATATTGGTTAATATTGTATAATATACGTGTGCTATTAGGGAAAGAAACTGCTTGCATTGATATATAATGTTTAACAAATTTAATTCATGCACTTCTTTAGTGTTCCTGTTTTTAAATTAGGACTATTCACTAGAACTCATTTGCATTTCTTTCTATTGGTTTAAGGATCAAGTTCAAAAGTGATAAAGATCCATAATTTCGGTCTCGCATTACAAATTCTAGCATCTTCTTGTTCTGTTTTTAATTGATCGCATTTGCAGAAGCGGGATTTGGTCCATAAATTTGAAAGAGATTTGAGCTGTCATATATGACAAAACTGCAGAATGTAATTCATGAATAATCCTAGTTGAATTGTTGAATTATTTTGTTTACATGCACATGGTTAGATAGTAGGATGTCGTCATTATTTGAAGTGGAAGTTATTTGAAGTAGAATTATTATCATGTGAGACCATGATGTTATATTCGTTAGGGGATTTTAAATAACTGAAGGCAACAAATTATTGGAGCTCGAAATTGCGTTGTTAAGGAATAAAGCATAAATGGCTATATTCATCAACATCTCATATATATTTATACATGCTTTTACCAGTATCGCATTATTAATATGTCTGCTCCTTTGACAGCAGATGCCGTTTTAAAAGGTTGACGTAGAACTACGACATCGTAGCTGTTATTTCTATGGAAAGTAATTTATTTTCGGTGGAAATTAAAGGATTTAATTTTATAATATGTTGAAAAAACTTCACTCGCGTTTAATAACAGTTTTGGCAAAAGTGTTTTTCTTTCCCCCGGTGAAGAAATATTATTTCATTCATTCTTAAGTAAGAAACTTTGAAGGATTTGACTCCTGTACAAAGATTATTCCATAATAATGCTGTTTTATGATCTCAGAAATTAGAAAATAATAGTTTGTGTTTACAAAAATTTTGTTTTCATAATAATTCTATATAAATTAATAATGATAATAAATTAATTTATTAACAAATAGTTAATCATTTGAAAATCGTATATATATATATATATATATATATATATATACACAATAATAAAATTAAAACAATCAAAACCCATTTGCTGGACAACAAAAATTAAAACGAAACCAACTAGATTGGAATCGAAATTAAAACTCAATTTGGAATTAAACGCTAAAAGTTCACAAAATGATAGGTAAATGAAATAAAACCAATTAATGAAACAAATCCAAATTACTATAATTAATAGAATAATGTAAACGAAACAGAAACGGCACTAACCACAGAAACGAAATCAAAACCGGAATTCAGTTGTGTTCCTTTTTGCTTAGCTTATTTTGTTTATATATATATATATATATATATATATATATATATATATATATATAT
>JAPMOQ010049553.1:1283008-1331685 GCA_026543055.1 Argiope trifasciata
TATATATATATATATATATATATATATATATATATATATATATATATGTAAACCGGTTTAAATTGGTTAATGATTGAAATTAACTAAGACAAATTATAAATAATGGTCTCACATAACCTGAAATTTGCGATTGTAGTTTTCATTTTTCATTTTACTTTAATGTTATGTTTGTTGATTTTTTTAATGTTTCATAGCAAAATTCATATGCTTAATTTTTATCGATTTCGTGTTATCACGTCTTCAGACTTAACTTAAACTTGTATAGATGTTTTTCGACTTTAGATCTAAAGCAGGCCGCGGTAGCCTGATTTTAAGGTCTCAGCTTCGGAACCGGGGGGTTTCAGGTTCCAGACTCGATTCCACCGAAGAACTGTCGCGTAAAGCGCTTGCGCTTTAACTCTGTCTGGTCAAATATCCTCTGCTGGTGTGATGTGTTGTGGAGACGGGGGTGCCACATCAAGTGTCATTCTCGTCATCTGACTGTGGCTCAAAATGACGAGATCCGACCCAAAATAGCTCTAGTGTTGCTTTACAGGTTAAAATAACTGAATTAATCTAAACTAAACTAAAACTTATATCTAAAGTTGAGCATTCATTCCTATCTCGGGGCAGAGTATTTTGGTGTTTATGATATGCCTTCTTTTTAATTTCTTATGCGAGGAAGAAGATGACGGATTTCAACGGCATGATGAATAGCCTCATGTAAATTTATTTCATGAATTTTAGAACGGGTACAAAATATCCTATGTCCAGACACCTACGTCAATACCATAGATGCCCCCCCCCACTTCCTGAAAGATAGCGAATGCTCGGTGAATGCTGTTCCGACAGCAGTCGTTACTCAAACGGGCGCCTTCTTTTGTGTGGGCTTATCAAAAAGCCATTGTGCTGGGAAATCATTATAGCCTGTTTTGAAATGCCTCATGAATGACGTCGCCATTTCTTTTCGTCTTACCTAATGAGTGAGCGAGTGCGATAAGGACAGTTTTGCGAGGCAGCGTTTGCCTATCTGTGACTGGAGACCGATAGCTTCTTAAATGCAGCATATATATATTCATTAGTTATCCGATAATGCTCTCGGTATCAGTCCTGCAATTTTGAATCATTGAGTTAAAAGTCAGAGTAGCAGTATTTGCCTTTCAGCAAAAGAGGCATAGTTTTCTGAGTGTGAGATCTTATATATTGGATCTTCTTCAGAGCAAAGCTGCAGATGCGATTGAAAGCATTATAGAAAAGCAGATGTAAAGATAAAATGTATTGTTGTTTACATTTGCATTTGACATTGACAAACCCGCTGATGCTGTCAGTGATTTGAAGCCTAAATTACCATCCCTTGTATTTACGCAACGCCAACTAGGGCCAAGAGTACAACTTATCTATTCCATGTTTCACATTCGTTTTCACAACCTCGTTTTAGAAGAGACACATTCACACCACTCGCAGATAGGACACGGAATAACAACCATGCCTGAACCGAGACTCGAACCCGGAACGCTCAGAACACTGAGAAGACATGCTACCTTTAAGCCAGGACGCTGGCGTAGATGCGATTGAAAGCAATGTAGATTGCAGATGTAAAGATAAAAGGTAGTAAATGAAACGAGGTATGTACCATCTACCATTAAAATGTACAGCATTTTAATGGTAGATGGGAGGTGGTGCTGTATAGTGATTATCGTTGTATAATGGAGGATCAAAATACTATTAATTTTCCAAATCAGATATATCGGTATCTGATGCTACCAAATCAAGAATTTCTAGAGTAATAAAAATGCACGCAAGAAACTTGTAGAGATATTTGACGTTATGCAATGCATATGACAGAATGAAGCAAATTAAATCATTTTGGTACAACATCGACTCTACAAAACACAACAGCTTTTTTAACGGAAAAATTAAAACATTAATTTAAAATGCAATTTCTGTTGCTAACTTAGAAGAACATGCACGTAAAAATATTTTGATACATCATGAGAAAAAGTGCGGAAATACAGGGAGTCAGCGACGATCATCTTTTTTAAAATCACAACAAATAAGTCTTGCATTTCCTTTAATACACGTGATGCAAAAATAATACTTCAGTCAATGAATGCGATAAGGATTTAGACCACAAGCTTAATATTACTTCCTCAGTAGTAAGCCATATTTCAAAAACATGTATAGAATAATCACCATTCCATTCATCTATTTAATATCATGTAATTATCCTTATACCATTGTAGACATAGAGCGTTGCGCATTTTATTCGCTCATGTCACAGTTAAAGATTGAACTTATAAATTATATTGCTGACAATAATTTCGATTTCTTTCGGAATCGTCTTGGTTTCGTCCCCTTCATCAGCGTCATCAAACATAAATTCAGGAAAAACTGTATGTCTATAAGTTCTGATGTAATTCAGTATATCAGATAAGTTTATCTTTTGATAACTGTAAATCTTTTATTCTGATTTTTTTTATAGAAATTTTACAAAACTGATATATAAAAATATAGTATCACAGACAAAAGCTTTAAAACAAAATATCCGTTTTTTGCCTCTCACTTCCTTAAAACTATATAGAAAAATTCCTTTCGATTCAAAAATAAAGCAATTGTTCTTAGTTATAAAAATTTATATAAATAAAAATGAATATTTGTCTGTATGTCTCTTAGGCCTTCCTAAACCGTTCATCCGATGGCGATGAAACTGGGTCAGCTTATTGTTAACACCTACGTAATGGCTATAAGGATGGTACAATTATCTATAATTTTCATCATCTATTACCCAACCGCATCTATTTACCGAGGATAAATCTCCAAATAACTCGCCGAGGAGACAATGGATTCTGTAAAAAATGCTAAATCCGAGTAATAGGTTAATATTTTCTTGCTATAGTAGGCAAATGTTATATAAGTCATTCTCAGAGGTAACAACGTTATCACAGATTATGCGAGAAGGTTTTGAAGAGACTAACCCCAGAGATTTATTTTAATTTTAATTCAATTTTATTGTTTTTCTCAGTAACTACTAAAAATATTGCTGTGCAAATAATTTTGCACCATTTTATTTTTCAAAAAATTACCTGTTCTACTATATTAACAACTTCATGGTATATGTATGTTTTCTATTTTTAATCTATTTTACAACAAAATATTTAAATACCATTTTTTAAAATTAAACCTGAGAATTTTGCACGAATATGAAACGAATCACGAGATACAATAAATAGTTTCTTTCATTGCCATTCTGAAAGAACAACAAATATTACAATTCTTAAAGAATACACAAATCTAATATATAAAAATGAATATTAGTTTGTTCACGTTTTATATACTGTCGTACCCTTCATCCTGTTTCGATAAAACATTGCCAATTGGTTGATATATTATACTTAATATTATTTTTTTTTTCAGTTGCAGCAACGAGCCGGGTACTATCTAGTCAAATAAAAGAGGACACTATCATTATTGACTGTGATAGTAATTATACCATAAATATTGTCATTAACCATCTTTGAAGAGGGTTTTCTTCAAAGAGATTTCTTTTAATTTGGTGGAATTCAGCTTTTCAAAATCTTGAATTCTTTGCTGGGTCTTAACAAGGTTACAACAAGAATCTTTAGTGTGTGCTTGCATTGCATCTCCCTTCCAGGTTCTCGGATTTGTGGGTCTCAGAAGTTAATAAAGGAATCGCTGACACAGATGAGTCCGCTTTATTTCATCGGCCGTGGCGGTCTGGTGCTAAGTACTCGACGGAGGATTCCAGGTTCGAGACTCGATTCCACCGAAGAATCGTCGTGTGAGGGAGTCTCTTGCACGTTCAATCTGTCAGGCCAAATGCCCTTCCTCTGGTGTGGTGTGGAGAGGGGGGTGCCAGTTCAGGTGTCCCCCTCTTCATCTGACCCCTGTGCAAAAGGACGCAGTTTGTACCAAAATAGCGCTAGTGTTGCTTCAAAGCGGGACGTTAATGTAACTAAACTAAACCAAACTTTATTTCCTTGCACGTAAACATTATTGGTCTGTCGTTGAATCACTATCATGTTGCTGCAAGTTATTAAGCTATTACCATCTAACTTCTCTTGCTGGCCTCGTAGACATAAGGTATCCGCCTACTTTGAAGGGAAATTTTTGAAAAATTGGATTTTTTAAAAACTATTTTAAACTATGGATTTTAGATGTAATATAAGTTATAAAATTAAATATTATAAATACAAAAAAAAAACATATTCTAAAATATAATATATTTTGATAAATAAGAAAATTTGTAGTAAATTTTAATGAAATTTGATCAAAACGGCTAATATGTTTAATGTAATAATGCTACACAAAATGGAAACGCAGTAATCCTATTTTTCTTTGTACACAAGTGATAGAATATAAAGATGAATTGAATGAACCAAAATCTGAGAAAAAAGTTGAGATGTAAAGAAGTAATGGGAAAAATTAGACGTATATAAGTATTTTTTTTCCATTAATTCGCAACTTAATTTTTCTGAAACACCTATAAATGAAAAGGTATTTGTCTAACAATCAAACTTTTGATTCATTTCATTGTCCATATTATTTCAAATCCATGTTACAATTTTTATGTAAATACTTCTGTTAGTTTTTCAGATATTATGTTAACGGCGAAGAATTTTTGTGAAAATTAAAGTTTAAAACAAATTTTGTGCTGAATCATACGTTTGTTGAAAACTTCGCCTGATGATAGGTCAGTCCTTCTTTTTCCTAATAAAGATAAATTGTTTTCGAAAGAAGAAATTCTGAATTACAAGAAATAATTATAATAAATTGCCGAAACCAATGACCAATGTTTTTAACGTTGTCGGATACCTTAACACAGTAAAGCATTTCACCCCTTTGGCCTTAAGTAAAATGAAACCTTTTGCATTTTAATCTCTTTCTTCTATCTACTTGATCAGAGTTTTGATTAACTCTTAACTAGGGACGTGCAGTCTGTGAGACCGCTAGCGATGAGCTTTCGGTCACTCCTATTCTATTTTTCGCTCACTTGAATGGATATATCCTGTAACTTCCTGTTTCGTGATATTCAATACATGTGCACTTTTTCAACCGGTTTCAGCGTTTTCTTTTTAAAATAATTTGAACGTGGTCTCCCTTTTAGTGTCTCAGTGGTAAACAAGGCTTTGCAGAGGGCGCTAACACTTGGGCCGCGAAATATCATGCAATTTATTGATTCGATTATGAAGCAGTGTTCCAGCCACTTTTAAATGAAGTAGAAAATGATTTAAGTGATAAGGATAATTGTACTGAAGAGTTTTTTCGATGAAAGTTCCCATGCAATTGATTCCGATATGTATGTTTAAACATAATTATTTTTGTGATATTGTATTTTGAAAAATTTGTATAATATATTAATATGCCATAAGATATATTTACAGAATTTATAAGTTGATTTTTTTACTAGTTCTTAACTTGTATGTTTAAAATGCCCTCGAAAAGCGTGCTATTAAAGTCACACAAGCCGATGAAAAAGGACCAATTTTACAAATTGTCAATTTTTTTCGTATAATTATTGAATTTTGCATTATATTATTTTCCATATACCTTTATATAATGGAAAAATAAATATGATTTAAAAAGTCTAAGGTAATATATTTTTTCAAGAGTAATTATTATTGTAACATGTTATTTGAGAAGAAAATGCATGTTCCAACGCATTCATTTTTTTCGATGATAATATATTTTGGAAAAATTCTAAAACACACACACGCAAATGTTAAATGTTAAACCAAATATTGCTATTATCGTCATGGCAATTATGGCAACCATTCCTATGTAGACTAAAATATCTGCAAAATATGTTGGTAGTTTTTCATACTAATGCAATTATTCGAAAATTTAATTTCAGTGTAAATGATATGCCTTTCTCGTAGACCGCACCTCTCCAGTTAAGTGTTAATAGCTTTATTGTTGCGAGTTAAACTGGACATTAATGTATCTAAACTTCGCATATATGAAACGCTGCAACGCAGAAATGCAATAAGCTTGTGTCTAAAGAATCTCAAAATGTAATGCTTAGTCAAAGGATGATGAAATTACCTACAAAGTTATTGAAAGGAAAGAAATGTTCAAAAAAGGTTTTACTCTTCAAGATTTAAGTAGCAAAGCACAGTAAGAGAAAAGACGCAACATTGAATGCTGGAAAATAAAGGGAAGAACTCTACCACTAATTTTTCTAGCTCTTGAGCCAAGATCCTATTTTTTGTCGTCGTCAAGAGTATTCCATTCTGGAAAATGTATGAGAGTCGCGTTGTAACTTGGTCCACGCTGTCTAATCCGCGGTCTTGAATTAAATATACCAAGAGACTCAATAATAATACATCAAGTTAGGAAAATCCTTTTTGCAGCATTAGAACTGAGCGCCATAAAAGTGTCTTCTTCCGCGTTTTAGGGAAGAAGAATGGCTCTCTTGGAGACGATGAATATCTGGAAGATAACAAACCTCTACTGGAACGGATAAAGGAAAAAAAGCTATGTCCGTTTCTCTGGAACATCCAAATATTTATTAAAGGCGACTCATTAACAAAGGACTGAAAAAAATGGATTATTTGTATGCGTTCAACTCGTAAAAGAAAACAAAGAATTCGCTCGTGAAGAATTCTTTGCTTTTCCTTCAGTAAATATTCGGCGCAACAATAAAATTGTTGAGCCGAATAATTACCGAAAGCCGAAGCTCGAAGCAGGAGCACCGCGTATCTAACACTGAAAGGCAATAAAATAAAAAAATATGCGAAGAAGTAGTCAATGCCAGCATATAATTGCCTTGCATTTAGTTTGGTTTAATTGTATTAATGTTCTTTTAGGGAGAAAAATGAGAGCTATTTTAAGCCCCGGACCGTTGATTTTATATTTAAGCTCTCTAACACTCCAATAAATTCCTATAAGCAAACACTCCAATAAGTCCCAATAAGCAAACACTCTAATAAGTCCCAATAAGCAAACACTCCTATAAGTCCCAACAAGCAAACACTCCAGTAAGTCCCAATAAGCAAACACTCCAATAAGTCCCAATAAGCAATCACTCCAATAAGTCCCAATAAGCAATCACTCCAATAAGTCCCAGTAAACAAATGCTCCAATAAGTTAACACATATCTTACATAAGCACAAACACTCCATTGTAGGACACTCGTGGCCGCGGTGGCCTGGTGGCAAGGTCTTGACTTCGGAACCGGAGATTTGGAGGCTCGAGGCCCGATTCCACCGAAGAACCGCCGTGCAAGCGGGCCTGGTGCACGTTTAAATCCACGCCAAAAGTCGTCCCGCTGTTGTGGTATGGAAGTTTGGAGATGGGCGGGGTACCATCTCAGGTGTCGTACTCGTCATCTGACCTAGGCTCAAAATGACGCGGTCCATCCCATAATAATGTTGCTTCAAAACGGGACGTTAACATATCTAAGCTCAACTAACACTAAATCATTGGACACTCTCCCCTGTGCGTGGGTTGAGTGGTTCCTGCAAATCATAGATAAAATGAACAGACATCAAATAACCCCGGAAAACCGCAAGTGAAGGGAAAGAGGGTTAAAATACGCCGTACTCAAGACGCACTCTTCTTCAGCGAGGTCTCATCTCCCGACCGCCACATCTATTTCCAACTTCATTAATGCGATGGCTATGAAAGGAATACTTCTAAAGAGACAGGCGGATTGAACTGTGAAGTCGCGCCAATGTGGAGATTGAATTCAGCCTAGTATGGACCTTACGATTTGCAGTCGCGTAATATATTCTCTAGACAAAAGTGATCACCAATGTTTAGTGGCTGATACGGGCTTATTAAGATACCTTTACAATACTCCCCCACCAGTGAGTCTGTGAAGAGGCGAACGATTTTATAGCCAGGCATTATGGTGAGAGAAGAGAGTGTTTCGGTAGCGCCAAGCGATATGGAGAGCGAAGAGAGTGTTTATTGTCCGTGGTCACCAATGTGGCGATATTAGTGACTGGAGTTTTGCCAATGTGGAGGTTGAATTCTTCTAAAATCGAACTTACGATTTGCAGCCGCGTGACATATTTGCTTGACAAAAGTAATCATCAATGCTTAATGGTTGTTACGGGCTTATTAAGATACCACAACAAGACATTTATTTTACGTGATCAGAAACCTTAAGAGACCAAAAAAAAAAATGGTCCTTCAAAATTCTAAAAGTTATTAAAAAATCTGTCAAACAAAACTTGTTCATCCTAATAAAGTAAAATTCTCATCAATCTTTTTCTTTCTGATGCAGTGCTATGTATTTCGACTTACTTTAGTGTCCTATATTATTCGAACTGTTTTTTTTTTCTGAAAAAACTCTTCAAGGCTTGTAATTAAGTAATTGGGTTTCTAATCTGCCATCTGATTGGTTCAGTCTTTTGTCATGGGATGTTAAAGAACGAGTATTGAGATTCAGGAATTTACAGAGTCATTAATAAGAACTTTATCCTGTATATCGACACCTCGTTCAGTAAGGCCCAAAAATACAAATGAAATATTTCGCTTTAACAATAGTTGCCTCCGTGACATGCAGGATCAGTTTCTTTACAAAAGTCCTGTTTTATTATAGAATTGGGATGGATTAATGTTTCGTAAAACACTAATGAAGCAACAAAAATGTATTGAAAAATGTAACATAATTCACATAAATGTAACAAAAAGAATCAATTTGTGTATTCTTTTAGAATTGTACTGCTTGATGTTCATTCATAATGATAAGGGTAGAAACTATTTATTGTATCTCTTGATTCGTTTCATATTCGCTCAGAATTTTCAACTTTAATTTTAAAAAATATGATTAAAATATTTTCTTCTAAAATGGATGCAACATAGAAAACATATTCATACCATGAAGTTGTTAATATAGTAGAAAAGATAGTTTTTTAAAAATTAAGAGCATTCAGAATTATTTGTATTATAATATTTTTGAAATTTACCTCAAAATATGCTGAATTTTAATTAAAATTTAAACCCCTTGGATTAGTTTCCCCAAAACATTCGAATAATCTATACTCTATACTTATTATAAAACTCAATGTGTGTGCGTGTGTCTTGGTACATGTACACCTTGGAGGTCGGGAATGTGCACCTCGGAGCCCTTCTTTCGAATTTTTAATTAGAATTTGAATTCATTAAAATTTAAGCGAAATTTCGACGTTTTTCCGCAATAACTGCCGAAAATACGATTGCACAAACATGGTGTTTATATCAATTTAAAGATTAAAAAATTAGCTTTCTAACGGTAACAGTTTTTTAAATTTATAACGTAAGCTTCTATTTTTAACGAATTTTTTAAGAAATATTTTAGCAATGTTTTTAGCACGTGACTGGATAAAATAAAAGAATGCCGGAAGTTCGAATTAAAAAAAATTATCATCACAAAGTAAATAAATTATCATCACGTAACAACTTTTAACACGTGACTGTATAAAATAAAAAATATATAAAATGTGATATTTTCTAAAAAAATAAATGCAAAGCAAAGGTTTCTATGATCGTTTGCAATATCTAAATAATTAATTCAATAAATCTTCTTTACGGTAAACCTGATCGAATTTAGATAGGATATGCATTGGAATCCCAACTTAATGGCATATTTCTATTATCCTTTGCAATATCTGTATCATTAATTCAATATTTTTTTTCATTATAAAATGTGATAGTTTCTAAAAAAATAAATGCAAAGCTAAGGTTTATATAAAATCTGCAAGATCACGTCAAAGGGAAAAAATTAGGTTTTATCACCGTTTTGCCATCATTTTGACGGAAGTTCAAATTAAAAAAAAACTATCATCGCAAATTAAATCTGAAGAAATGCAACATTTTGCACGTGATTGGATAAAATAAAATAAATATAAAATGTGATATTTTCTTTAAAAAATGCAAGGCAAAGGATTTTAGGATCGTTTGCAATATTTAAATCATTAATTGAATTAATTATCTATACAGGATTGAATTTATACCGGATTTGCTTTCAAATTCCTTTCCAATGGCCAATTTGTAAAATATTATTAAGGTAACCGACTACATTCAAAGAAAAAATTTTGGAAAATTTGATTTTTTAAAAACGTTTTTTGATTTTCAGATGTATTATCAATTATAAACACTAGAAATACAAAAACATAATTTGAGAATATAATATATTTTGAGAAATAGGAAAATTTGTGGCCAATTTTAGTGAAATTGAACCAAAACAGTTAACATTCTACACAAAATTGTAATGGAACAATTCTATTTTTCTTTGTACACAAGTTTTGGAATAGAATGATGAATGAAAGGAACCAAAAGCTAAGCAACATGTTGAGATGCAAAGAAGTTACGGGTAAAAATATGCGTATATATGCATTTTTTCCATAAATTCGCGACTTAATTTTTCTAAACACACCTATAACAGAAGAAGCATTTCATCAACATTAAAACTTTCGGTTCATTTCATTGCCTGTAATATTTAAAACACAGGCTGAAATTTTTATGTACATTCCTCTATTAGTTCTTTTGATATGTTAATGGTGGATAACTTTTATGAACATTAAAATGGAAGTTAAAGACACATTTTAGCTGAAAAATAAATTTTGCCTAAAATTTCTCTGTATAATAGGTTAGACCTTCCTTTTTTTAAGAAAAAACAAACTGTTTTGGAAAGAGAAACGTCTGAATTACAAGAAATAACACTTCTTAAAAAACATCGCCAATGTGGTCGAATACCAGTGTTTTCAACGTAGTCGGATACCTTAATAGGCATATATATTGTTTAATACTATTAATTTGATCTAAATGAAGTAAGTACATTTTATGTAGTTTGAGTCAAACAATGCATTTATGCATAATGAGTTTTAGATTTCTTCATACTTTGCTCTGTGAGCCATATTTTACAATATATTTTAATTTATATTTTAAATAAAAGTTGCTACATCAATTAGTCTCCTAAATCAATCATTAAAACTGACTGATTTATAAAATTAAAAAATATTATTTGGAAAACGCTTTCTTTTAGAACTTTCGGTCCATCATCTTAAGGAAAATATTAATTTCAGGCCAATCAATGCCCGGAGTTACTTCAAGGCTAATGAATATGTGATTTAATTGAAAATTTTAGAACCCATTACTCATGGCGAACCAGTTGGTCGCCAAAGGCGGCTAGTCTGTAATAAATTTATTTAATCTGAGAATGCCTTGCGTGACATTTGCGTTCTATAGCTAGAAAATATTAGCCTTTAACTTGGATTCAGCATTTCTACTAAATCTATTGTACCTCCTCGGCAAGTTATTTGGAGATGAATCCTTGGTAAATAGATCCAATGTTGTTCTTTTTTCAAATTTTAGATAATTGTACTATGCCTATAACCAACCCGTTGATGTAAGCAATACGCAGACCAAGTGAATCAAAATTGGATTTATGGTTTAGGATGACATAAGAGACATAATTGACAAATATTCATTTTTATGTATATAGTCGGGGAATATATCTCACCAGTTTAGTGCCTGCCTTACTGCGAATATCGCATTAAATGTTTTCATTGAATGCTAGGAAAAGATCCATCCAACTGACCATTCCAGTGCAAATGCGAACACTTTTTATCCGAAAATCTCATGTCCAACGTACCATCCACTAATACTCAGCGATTAAGGTCCGAACAGCTTGCTGTTACTGACCAGTAGCTGGACATTAGGACCCTAAACACTTGGCAATTTCGAAGCGAACGACGGATGGCAGTCATCATCATTAACAACTACCCCCAAGTCGATTTTGCGTGGCTTTTTTTCTTCGGCAGTCAGAATTACGGACTCTTTCATCTGGACCTCTGCAGCGCACACGATTATTTTTGTTCGACTTCTTTTTTGAGAGAAAGAGGATGGTTGGGGGTGGAGAGGAACTGATCGAATGCAGCTTTCTCTGGGAACTGACTTTTCTTTGAAGTGAATCGACTGGCTGGGAAAGGAAAAGATTGTATCTTGATGAGAGAATTTATTGGTTTTTGATCGCAGAGTGAGCAACCGAGAGATTTTTTGCCAGAGTCACTTATATATTAAATCAAGCGAGAAATTATTATTATTCCAGAATCGTATTTAATTAAATGAAAAGTATTAAAAAGCGAAACAGAAAATATATCCGAATGATTTTTGTAATGAATACTAGCTGATACCTGGGGATTTCTGCCGCCTAAAAAAACAATATTAAGTGCCATTCATCAATCATTGGCAAAGTTTTATAGAAATAGGATGAACGGTACGACAGTTCATAAAATACGAACAAATATCCTTTTTATATATTAGATTTGTGTGTTTGTTTAGAATTGTAAAACTTGATGTTCTTTCAGAATGGCAATGAAAGAAACTCTTTATTGTATCTCGTGACCCGTTTAATATTCGTTCGGAATTCTCAAGTTTAATTTTAGGAAATGTGCTTAAAATATTTTCTTTCAAAACTGATTAAACATAGAAAATATATGTATACCATAAAATCGTTCATATAGTTGAAAAGACAATTTTTTGAAAATGAAGATAATGCGAAATTATTTGTATTAAAATATTTTTGGAAGTTACAGCGAAAAACGCTAAAATTTAATTAAAATTTAAAACCCCCAGGATTGATCTCCTAAACATTTTCGCATCATCTGTAATAAAGTTGTTACTTCTGAGAATGACTTGCATGACTTTTGTCTTCAATAGCTATACAATATTGACTTTTAACTTGGATTTAGCATTTCTATTGAATGTATTGTGTCTCCTCGGAGAGATTAATCCCTGGTAAATAGATGTGCTTGAGATCCAAATTTTTATTTTTTATTATAGACAATTATACTATCCCTATAACCATCCCGTAGATGTAAGTAATAAGCTGATCCAGTTTCATCGTAATCGAATGTATGATTTAGGAAGGCATAAGAGACAAACCTTCCTTTTTATTAAAATAAATTTCTAAAATGTCGCGCAATTTTAAAAATACCATTTTTTTAGATGAAAGATAAATTCTGCGAACAAGATGAAATAGAAAAAGGAAAACTTTAGTTGGTCGGTTGTATATTAAGCTGTGTTTGTATAAAAAATGTTGAAGTAAGTTTTATTTTTTATTAAAGTAGAATGGTTATTAAACATTATATTAAATTATTAGATTAATTCTAAAATACTAGAGGGAAATTTAAAAATATTATTAATTAAATTTAACCGATATTAAATTTAAGATATCCGATTACGTTAAAAACACTGGTTATCGATCATATTGGAGTTTTTTTTAAAATTCTTATTATTTCTTGTTCAGACTTCTCTTTCCAAAACAGTTCATCTTTTCTAGGAAAAGGGTGGCCTGGCCTATCCTCCAAGGTCACAGATTTTTTAAGCTAAAATTTGTCTATAACTCCTATTTTCACAAAACGTTAATTTTCATGTAAATTCTCCACAGTTAACATGATATCTCCAAAACTAACTGTTGTATTTACAAAAAAAAAGTTAAGCATGTGTTTTAAATGATGTGGGCAATGAAACGAGCCAAGTGTTATATTGTTGGTGAAATACTTTTCATCTATAGGTGTTTTTAGACAAATTAAGTTGTAAATTGATGGAAAAAAAGGATTTATATGCATATTTTTATCCATGCCTTCTTTGCATCTCAACATTTTTCTTAGATTTTGGTTTGTTTCATTCATCGTTCTATTCTATAACTTGCTGAGAAAAAAAATTAGGATGGTTGCATTACAATTTTTTTGTAGAGTAGAAACCGTTTTAGTTCAATTTCATTAAAATATAAATTTTCCCATTTCTGAAAATATATTATGTTTTCAAATAATTTTTTTATTCATAGTGTTTATTATTGACAATACACCTGAAAAACCTCAAATAGTGTTTTGCCGAAATTCCAATTTTTCAAAATTTTTCTTCAAACGTAGTCGGATAACTTAACGTATGGTTCAATTGAAAGAATATGGTTATCGATTTTTCAATATCAAATTTGCTATTTTCATTATTACTGAAAAACCGAGAAAGTGGAACACGTGGTTATAACGGACTGATAATTGGAAAAAATAATTTGCAATTTCAGGTTTCATCATCAGTGTCTTTTCTTCAGCCAGAAAAAAAAGGTCTGTCTGTCTGGGTTTCTGAAGTATTAATGATTTCTTTTCTTATTATTTATTTTTCATCTGCCCCCCAAAAGTACTTCAATTATTAAGATACGGGAGTTAAAAAATTTAACAAATGCCCATGACGGTAAATACGGTAGCTCGAAAATTTAAAAAAAAAGTCGGTACGTTTACTTCATATCAAAAATATAAATTTTTGAAAGATATTTACTTTATTTAGTAACTAGGTTTAACCCAAGTTCATATTAACTCATAATCTGTAAAATGTAAATATTTAAAAATCGAAATTTTGTACACATTTTTTTTTCCAAACTTCAAATTTCAGTTCAAATCTTCTGGAAGTTATTATATGTACTCTTGAACGTTGTAATAAAAAAAATACAACATCCTGCATACTTAGGTACAAGTTTGAGGCATCCAAATCATAGGCAGCCTTCTCTAAGCATGGGTGCAAGAAACCATTTGGGGCCCTAACTTTTCAGCAAACGAAACAAAAACAGAACATTAGCTAATTTATTTAACGATGCGTGATTTTGTTTTTGCTGTTCATGACTCCAGGAAAATGTCTTTTTTCCCATTTCTTTTTCGATACTAAGTTCAGCAAAAGCATTTAAGCATTTTACCTATATGCTTGACCGAAGAGAATCCTTTATTTAATCTTGATTTGCTGAATGAAGGTTCGGTAAGTATTACATTTAGTCACTGGCAATGTAAAGGACTGTAAACAATAGTACATTAGATATAGACAAAAGTAGATAGCTGGCGATTTCCAAGTCCATTTGAACTCAGCCTCAGCCTAGAATGCTTTAGGCCGGGCAAGCCGCTCTGCCTTAATGAGCCTTTTCCGCCTTTTTATATCTATCACTGCGATCTTTGCCTAATAAAGGCGTCAGTCGATACTCATCCAGCCACATGGAAACAAGCTTGTACACTTTTAGCATGAGTAACATTATTATTTTTCAGAACACTGTTTTAATTCTTGGGAATTCGCAATAGGAACTCCCCTCAGTCACTGGGCCCGGGTACATAGAAGCCGCCGAACCCCCCCCCCCCAGATGGCCGGCCCTGATCCAGACTGTAAGTTCTTAGCTTATTTTCTTTTCTACTTTTTAATCAACTGAGAAGGAAAAGTTCTGCAGTTTGATTGGAATCCTCAATATGCCAGTGTCTTGGCATATGGGCAGAGCGTCTTTCCCTTGATCTGGGCTTTCTGCATTCGATCTCCGCTTCGGGTGTGGTTGTTCTATCTATGAAATGTTTGAATGTGGCCCCCCTGTAAAAAGGAGGTCGTGCAAGCGAATGAGTCATGTGTGAGTGGCAAAGTCGTCCTTTTGGTTCTAGTTGGCGCTATTAAAACAAGAGACGCTCCTTTATCGGCTCAAATCACTGTCTACCTTACAGCGGGCTTGTCCTGGGGAAAGTGTCATAAGAAACAACAACATTTGCTTCTGAAGGTATAAACTAACTGACGTTCAATCCCTTATTGGATTCGGCGCAAAGGTTGCAGGGTGTCTGCAATAGAGATATTACATCTGTGTCCTAAGCTAATTTATCTGGCTTACTTCGGATAAATATTTCGTGGTCACAAAGTCCTTCATGTCGAGAGTAATACAATTGGAAATATTGATTCAGTGGTGACTGTCCTCTAATTCAGGTCTAAATTTTGATTTACGGTGGAATGAATGGAAATGCAGGAATGAAGTTCACCCCGTAAAAGGACTTGTGACGTGTGAGTATTAAAGTCGTACTCTTTTCCCTATTTGGCGTTACTAAAAGCAAGAGATGCTCCCTTTCGGCTTAAACCCCTGTCTTCGGTAAAAGCGGGATTGTTTAGTTTTAGTTATATTAACGTCCCGTTGTAAAGCAACGCTAAGGCTGTTTTGGGACGACCTTGTAATTTTGAACCACGGTCAGATGACACCTGAGCTAGCACCTCTCTCTCCACACCAGCGGGAGGACGTTTGGCCTGACAGATATAACGTGCATACACACACACGTCGGTTCTTCGGCATAATCGAGTTTCGAACCTGAAACCCTCTGGTTCCGAAGCCGGGACCTTCCCTACAGACCACCGTGGCTCCAGCAGGCTTGTCTTCTGCAAGTGTTATAAAAAACAACAACACATTTCTCGCATTCTGCACAAATCTTTTTCATTGCTATGGAATTTTCCCCCACCCTCTGGATGGGGGGTTAGTGAAGGAGAGGGAATCGAATAAATAATTTTTGACGCGGCTCATATTATCATTTCTCCCAATAGAGCTAGCTCACTGTCTACAGCATTCTTTCCAGCTCACAATTACAGATGACGACTCTTCATTTCAAATATGGGGATGCAATTCCTCATTATTCAAAAGTCACGAGTGATTAATTCGCGCACTCGACATCTTTTTGAACCTGTCCAAATGGGGCCAGATAACGTTTCGGACGTGATTTATTTCAGCGAAGAGCAAAAAAGCGATAACATTTAATAAGGCCATAGACGGGGAAACGTCATGGAAAATGAATGATCCTCGGAAAATAAAATTATCACTCTCCGGTTGAAATGGCTCATGTGCGAGGATGAAAGAGAAAGAGCGAAACATTTCATTCATTTACAGAAAGTGTTTAAAATAATTCATGCCTTCAAGAGACATTTGAGTGCATAAAATAATAGAAAGTGAAAATTTGATTGATTTAAATCGAGTAATCAGGGAAGAAATTATTCTTTTAAAAAGATTTTCTCTTATATAAGGAATTTAGATTTATAATCACTGATATCGATTATTAAGATCAATCTGAGCGGTTCCTATTATAAAATCCTGCTTATTATCTGTGAAAGCGATAACTGAAAAAAAGTATTGACTTGTGATAGAAGTTATTAATGCCTTTCATATTTTGGTGCAAAGGCTCTGACTATCCAATTAGAGTAAAAAAGGAATAAAATCTGAGTTCTAATGAAGTCTACGAATAATGTTTGGAGTTTTATGTAAAAATTGTAGATGTGTATCACATTGCGGGAAAAAAAGCCATCAAAACGTGAAAATTTTGACTATTCTTTAACAAATATACTTAAAATTGCAGCTCTTCACGAGCTAAATCCAATGTGTTAAAAAAACAAAAAGAAAAGAAAAACATGGGCAAAATGACATGGTAGATCCGTCAAACAACAAAGATCAAGTTTAGTTTAGTTATATTCACGACCCATTTTAAAGCAACACTAGAGCACCTCGTAATTTTGAACCACGGCCAGATGCCGAGGACACACCTGAAATGACACCCCCTCTCCACGTCACACCACACCAGCTGAAAGACATTTGGCCTGCCAGATTTTACGTGCATGAAACCCTCATTCAACGATTCTACGGTGGAATCGAGTCTCGAGCCTGAAACCCTCCGGTTCCGAAGCCGGGACCTTACCACCAAGCCACCGCTGCCCACAAAAACAACAAGGATCAAAATATCGCATGGGAACAGAGGGTCACAACTGTGATCTGGAGCCGCTACAGGGCGTATAAAATAATATATAATACAAAGGGAAGAAACGAAACCATTAGAGATAATTTTGTTGCTAATGACTCACTTACATGGGATTAATGCTCGCCAAACGTTGAATCTACAGGAGATGCTCAAAGTTTTTGCAGATGATCAATTTTGATGTTAATTACTCACAGGCGACTAATGCACGCCAAATATTGAGCCTACAGGAGATGCTGAAAGTTGATACTCAGATGATCAATTTTGTTGCTAATTACTCACCTGCGACTAATGCACGCCAAATGTTGAGCCTACTGTAGATCCTCAAAGGTTTTGCCAGATGTATCGCACCAATCGTAGCATACTCTTGGCGCTACTGAAAAATACATAATAAAATAACTGTCAACGGGTTTGTAATGTGCCGAAAGTCACACAACAGGTTAAGGGAGCATTGAGAAGACATCTGATTCTCGAGCAGTCATTTATAGTAAGAAGTCTCAAGATTGCAGTTGTTGAATTTTTTCGTCCCATACGAAATGCGCAATGAAGAAATGTTTTTTTTTTCCTTCACTTTCTCTCGAAAGTGTAGCGCGTGGAGGTCAGCCATGCATGGTTGGGAGTCCTGAATCTTAGTATGAAATAAAAACGATCGAAACGAATTCGGTGTTTATGACTTAATCCGGAAATAAAAATAAGGAGATGCCATCCACTTATAATCCAAATAATATCTGGACATGGGAGATTTCTTACATATTTCCAAAGATTTGGAATAACGCAGGAAAATAAATGCGTTTGTGTAGTAATGGGGACGGTTTACTACTATTGAATGGAATCTATGGAGATTTCAGAGTTAAGTAAAAACCTAAAGAATGTTAATAGTGATTTAAGTACAGTGCTGATGGTGCCAGGTCATTTCAAAACCTTGAAGGATACGATGTCAAAAATGGACAGTTTCATTCCAACTGTTTGAGAGTGTGTGTAAGTGGGGAGAAAGACGACTATTTACCACCCCGAAAGGAATGTTAACTTGACTGACCGGTCACTGTAAGGTTGGATAAAACTTATTCAGCAGTCCACCGCAGCAAATCCTGTCGATACTGTTACGTTCATTGGTGGCGGGGTGGTCGGCTGTATACAACAAGAAGAAGTGTTTATAACTGGCAATCCATGGCGGGTTTTCTCTACTTCCCTCTATAATGGGAGGTTGGGAACGCTGACGACCATTGATGTTATATTTAGCAGATATAAGATTTAATATGAAGCAGAAATTAGCTACAACCAGTGGTTAAGACAAAATTCTTTCAAAACTTCTTTGCTTTCCCTTGCTGTCTTAAGTATATACATAATTTTACTGAAAACTGTTCATTATACTACGTAAAAATTTTATTAAAAAAAAAAGAAAATGGGTGAAAATGAAAAATATATATATATACTGGAAGACTAATGAAAGTTACTTCACTCTTGTTGAAATTCACATTTGTATAGGGTTATAATTTTTGTTCACAAAGGATATTCATTTATAAAGTCCTATTTTTAATTTTGTTGGAAGATATTTATGTGTGTGTGATGGGTTTCAATGCATCAGTCCACTTGTTTTAACTTATTCGTTTAATGGCTTGATTAACAAAGATGATTTTTACAAGTGAGTTTTCAGTGAATTTTACAAGTGAAATTTCAATGATTTTTACTTGTGAAGATTCATTTATGAAGAAGGAATTTAAATGACATGGAGACTGACAGCTGATGATGTTCAATAAATCTTTCCCATCAACGCGTGTTGCCTTGGGCATTTGCCGACGAATTCTTCAACACAAGCATTCCACTTTCGGCCATGGAGAGTCATGTCTTAACAGTTTCCAGTCTCACCTTTCTCGGTGGACGTCCGTCTGTCCTTCTGGACTCGTAACTCTTCCTCTGGCTGCTGGTTAACACCGGAAGCAGAGCTGAGTGCCCTCTCGTGGAATTAATTTACCACAATATTAATCAGGTTGATTTGTCTATAAATGTGCATTTTACGCCAATATCACGTGAATGTGGATTTTATGCATATTAGCCGGCGTCCTGGCTTAGGTGTAACTTGTCTTTCTAATGTTCTGTTCTCTTTCGGACATGGTTGTTATTCTGTGTTCCTTCTATGAGTAGTGTGAATGTGCCCCTCTCCCTGTAAAAAAAGTTTGTGCAGGTGAATGTGAAGCATGAAGTAGGTAAGTCGTACTCTTGGCGCTACTGAAAAAAAAAAAGTAAAGTTCATTTAGGCTAAAAATCACTGACAGTGATCAGCGATCTTGTTATGACAAGTGCCATTGGATACAACTATAATTCGTATGTCAATGTTCGGAAAATGAATCGGCGTTTTTCGTCAAAACACTCTGGCTCGAGATGAAGCATTTCCCTTTTCATCTTATTTCGAAATCGGACTCATTAATCTCAAAAGAAACGGAGGAAGCTGAATTTCGCAGCACTAAAGGCTAATGCCATTTTCTTCTTTATCGCTGCTCTAAGTGCTGGGCTGCGGGTTTTCTGAGCAGTCCTTTTTCAATCACTCTCCGCTGTGAGGGGAGATAAAAGCATCGTCGCTTGCTGACTGCGAGATTATGCGCCTCTAACGAGTTCTCGAGTGCCGGCCATTTTAACCGGAGAGAGTTTTGCCGGATTTTCAATTGAATCAATCGCAGCAGCACTTCTGTTTTGGGTGGCCGTCTTCTTGTCGAGGGTTGGAAATCGGTTTAAGCCGAGTTGGTTGCGGAAATTCGAATTTAACGCTTCTTTAGTGTTTGAGGACTGTTCTTTTGGAGGTGTTGGAGTCATATATATTTCCTCCCTCATCTCAAGCCTCAGAGCAGTGGTGGCACTTGCAGGATTACTTAATTAATTAATATTTGTGTGCTCAGAAAAAATAAACGCGATGAATGTGAGGAAACGTCGGCTTATTTCCGTTTGAACTTTCTAATATATTTTAAATCTGCGGCGAGTTGTATTTGGGGTGTAGCTCCAAAGGTGAGATAGAATTCCGCCAAGGATCGAACTTTTGATTTTAGGATCTGTAGGCGCGTAACATATCCACTAGACAAAAAGTGATCACCCATGTTTAGTGGTTGTTACTGGCTTATTAAGATACCTTCTACTTCTCGTATTTTGCCAACCACCCTGCCACCACTGGACGTAGCGGTATCGACAGGATTTGTTCTGGCCGAGGCTTATTAAGCTACCACCATAATATGGGGAAATAGTATTCACTGGAATTGTGCCAATGTGGAGGTTGAATTCCGTCGGCGATCGAACCACCGACTTTAGGATCCTTAGACGCTTAGATTTCTTAGATAAGAAGTGATCGACAATGTTTGGTTCCTGTTACTGGCTTCTTAAGATACCGCCACAATAGACCCCTACCAGTGAGTCTGTCGATAGACGAATGATTTATAGCGCCAAGCTTTATGGCGAGCGTGTGAGAGCTGTTGTTACTGCTACGTCAAGTCAGTCTGATGACAGTGGGCGGCGCCAAGCGTTATGGCGGGTAAAGAACGTGTTCATTGTCCGAGGTCGCCAATATGGTGATACTATTGACTGGAATTGTGCCAATGTGGAGATCTATCGCGATCCTTTCTCGCGAGGTTTTCGTCCACAGAGATAGCTGTATTAATGCATACAGGGTGTCTGACAAATCTTTAACCGCTCCTTTTATTCTTTAAATATTGATAATGGACACATTGTGGTGGGTGGTATTTGTGGAAGTCGCACCAAGGAGGACGCTGAATTCGTCCAAGAATCGAACTCGCAACCATACGATTTGCAGTGTAATGACTTGATCTCGATGGATAAAAAAATACTCAGAATTTTGTTGACACTTCTTTATTTTACAGCCCTATATATGTACAAAGAATAACTCGTTCTTATCTTGATTAAATAATTGCTATTTACATTACAACAGCCCAAGTTGAAGGGTTTTAAGTGAAGTCCATTAAATAGTAAACACAACAACACTGGGAATTCACAGGTTGGTCAGTCAGTCATCATTTCAGGCACCGCTCTAAGTCTACCGGACTCGTGGGCGTACTCCAACTGTCTCTCAGAAACCCGTCTCTCCTTCCAAAAAAAAAAAAAAAACTCTGCGTCTTTTATCCTAGAGAATATCCCCGCCTCTTCTTCTTTAGTGGCTACTGGTTATCTCTTCCGGCCAATCATGTCCAGCAAAAGGGCCATTTCGAAGGGCGTCAGTGTGTCATCGGAAGGTAATTAAGGCGCGCCGAAAAGTCTAGAACATGGGATCCACTTACAATAGGGACAATCGGTACCAAGATGTCTGGATGTTTCATTGTCTCTGAAAGCGCAATCACCGTCTTCTGGGCGTGGAATTTCCACGTGTGCTCTTTTAGCTATAGATGCCCCGGGCCCCGAAAGGGGAACATCTGCAACATCTGGTTATCTAAAGGTGTCGAGCAAACACAAATGCAACACAGCTGACGGAAAAATTTTATCACTAAAGGGGGATGGGGAATGTTACAGTAGTTAGATAAAAGTGATCACTAATGTTTAATGACTGTTACTTTCTTATTAAAACAAAACAACAAAGTCTGTCAGGTTTTTTAAAGCTATTCTCTGCTCTGCAAGCACATATCAAAGATGCTCTGGTAGCTCAATAGTTCTCACCTTGTGATAATGCAACATTTTTCGGCCTCGAGGAGGTGTGTGGCTGAAGAAACAATTTCTTCAGTCCCCACTCCTCTGAGAGAGAGAGCGATGTGGTGCAGACGTCTTTGAAGGAGAAACTGGAGGCATGCGCAAGGGCGACACTTGATGGGAAGTTAATAGCTGTCACGGCTCTTCCGTAACCGATCTTTAAAAGAAGTTGCTATTTTTTTTATCACTTTGCAGCTGTCTCTTTAAAAATTCACTTAGATGGATCGATCCCCAAATAAAATTTGATGCCAGAATTCCATCTGTGTTGATTGACACCTCTTTAAACATTGAATTCAATTATGCCTGTCATTGTTTCAAAAAGCGAGAAGAGGGAAATCAGATTTCGAAGAAAAAGATTCGATATCATATCGACAACCTGTCAGATTCGCTCTGCTTCGTATGAAATAAGATTTAGTGGGAAATTGTAAGTTTCACTTATAAATGAGTTGTTCAGTAGAAATGAAATTATTGAACATCAAATGGTTATCTAGAAATATTAAAACCGAGATGACTTTGAGAAAAAGATCAAATGAAGGGACAGCTTTTCTCAACTTTTTTGTGTTTTTTTACATTATAGCGGCGCTTTACAGTACAGTGTATTTTGGCTCTTTTTCTCTTCTCTAATTTAATACTGACTTAATATTTTATTAAAAGACTTAGTTTTGCTCTGTTACCTGGTTTGAATGAGAACCGTTTTTGATTTATCACGTCCTCCTTCGCACAAATATAAGCAGCGAAGACATCAAAATTTAACAAATAACTAATTTTAATTCATAAATGGCTGTCTCATACGTTTAGGCTCAAGCTGATGTACAGACGGATTTTCTGTTAACCACTGCCTTCCCAAATTTCGTGGAAATTCTCAATTTTGATAGCGGATTTCGTCTACAGGGATAGCTGTATTTATGCAGACAGGGTGTCTCAAAAATCTTTAACATCTCCTTTTATTCTTTAAATATTGAATTTTTTAAATTTTAATTTAAAAATTTTATTCTTTAAATATACATATTATGTAGTATCGGTGGTAGTTGCTCCAAGTTGGAGATTGTATTCCGCCAAGAATCAAACTCGCGACCTTACGACTTGCAGCCGCGTAACATATCCGCTAAATGAAAGTGTTCACCAATGTTTAGTGACTGTTACTGGCTTATTAAGATACCTCCACAATACTCCCGCATCAGTGAGTTTGCATAGAGAGGAACGATGTGTAGCGCCAAGCGTTATGGCGAGTATGTGACAGTTGCTGATGCGCTGCTGCATCGAGTCTGACAAATGTGATTGCTGCGTCAAGTGAGTCTGACCACTCTTTGCAGCGCCAAGCGTTATGGTGAGTGAAGAGCCGTTTCATTGTCCCAGGAAGGTCACTGGTGTGGTGGATGGTATTGTGGAATCGCTCAAATGTGGAAATTGTATTCCCACAAGGATCGAACTCGCAATCTTACGATTTGCACTTTTCAATTCCAAATGGAATTACTTCATGACTGTGTTTCTTTATGTTTACCCTTGAGGAGGAAGAAGCAAACAAAAACACACAAATAGAGAACAGAATTCAGACATGGTTCATTAAATCCATTGTTGCATATATATTTTAAATCCATTTTCAGTTCACTTTCCTATAAAAACGGAAACATTTGTATAAAGTATAACATTCTTCCTTCTATGAATGGGGAAAAAGAAGAAAATTTAGATAAATATCCAAACAATAACGCAAATAGCATCAAATGTATATAAAACTATCATTTCTCTCATTGTATGTCTAACACAATCGAATACATTTCAGAATATAAATATGGTAATATGGCAGCTGAAAAGACAAAGTTCAATACTGAACATTTTAATTAACATGTAGAGATTCATTAATTTCCTTTTTCTATTACACTAACTAATATATTAAAAAAAATACATCGAATTTAAGGATCTATCAGTATATTATGTGTCAATGTTCATTCTACTAACGTGCCACAAACATTTGACATTTTCGTAAAAAATAATAAAATGTCAAGAGATTATAGTTTTAGAAACTCAAAAATGGAATAAGAAAAATAGATAATTTTAAAAGATCGAAACTTCCTTGCTACTTCAAAATGAATCTATCCTAAAACCACCAAAAGACCAGGCCTGTTTTTAGTCAACAGACGATCCACTTGGAAAAGGAAAGAGGTAGCATCCGATGTCAGCCATACACACAAACCTAGCACGACCTAAAAGCCAATTCTTTATTTTCGCGGAGCTGTGCAGACACTGCCCCGGCACTGAGAAGGGCTTCAAAAGTACGCTCTCTGCTCGGTCCGCACTCAGTGGCATAGACAAATAGAGCATCGAAGTGGTATCCTGTATAATGTTTAAATCTGTGGTCATTACTAATAGAGAATTACATCGAACTCTCCAATTATTCTTTCCGCTATAGAGATGAGCTCGTACCCATTCTGACTTGCGTCCGTACTTCAGGCGGTATAACCTGCCCAAAGAACGCAAGTACGCACGTTTAGAGCGAGATAACTTGAGCTCTCGAACCATAGCGAAGGGAGAACCACAAGAAACGGATAAAAAGATTCAAACATCATACAGGAAAATATAACTTTATTTTAGTGGTGGGAAAATGTGAACTAAATGTGGAAAGCATACACCACCCTAAATAAATATAGACGCCCTCTATTTCTCCTCTACTAGTGTATGTCGAGCCTCCTAAATCAAGACAACCCCGTCATCTCTCCTCCTGTGTCATTCAAGTGGATTATGAACGCAGGAAGAAACGAAAAATAATAATACCAAACCCGGAAATTCATTGAAATCACAGTATAATTTTTTTCCTTCCCTTCCTTTCATATTGCAATATGTCCTGAATAATTCGCATCGAGAATGCAAAACTTTGTATTTCTGAAAACCAGTGCCTGTTTCGAGAAACAATAATATTAACAATTACTAACTACTCCTCCTCATCCCCATACTAATAATTGCTCCAATTAAAACCATTACTACATATTTAATTGCTAGTATCTAAATAAAGCTCACGTAATATTTCCGAATATATCTTTTTGCTATTCCTCCTACAGTTCCTTCAATAAACCCAATAAATGAGTCACTTATATTCAATCCTTTCTCTTATAAACTTATAATAAATACTGAATACTGAGAAATATTGAAGTTATTTTCATGAAATATAAGAAATTCAATCGAATCAGATATGGTAATACGTAGCTGCATTTGCATTATCTTTAATTTTTTTCATAACTTCAATTCCTGAGGTAGGAATAATTTAATCTTGTTATTTATGAATAATTTATGTTGTAAATTGTGGACGATGTAGTTCCTGAATTTTTTTTATTCTGTTTACATGATTCGTAAGCCAGAGTTTTAATTATTAGGCAATTTGATTACACTTAAAAAAATTCCATTATTATTTCGTTCTTATTATTCCAGACATTTTACGAAGTGGAAGATTAATACCGTTTAAAAATAGAGTATATTTGTAGTTCTCTGAAATATTAATTTAAGTCATATCGTTTCCTTACTAATATCAAGTTTTATTTGTTTTATCAAAAGTCGAGCAATAATTTAGTCGTTATAATGATTCTTTACAAAGTGTGCTCTTTACGAGTTGATCGCTTATTTTATCGACGTTTTACTTTTTGTTTCATCAAATTAATATAGATAAACATAGACAGATGCAGATACTAAAATATTTCAATAGACATAGACAAAGTAGATAGCTGTTGATTTACAAGTCTATTTGATTATATTCTTATCCAGGACTTCTGGGCGCCGTGCTCTCCTCTCTGTCTTAAAATGTATAAAGAGTATTTCCTTATTCGCGAATGAAATTTTCCCGCATTTTTTATAGATGTCAGAGCGATCTTTGCCTAATGAAGGCGTCAGTTGATGCGCAGCCAGCCATATGGAAACAGGCTTGCATACTTATAGTTTGTATAACACTATTATTGTTCAGAACACTGTTTTAATTCCTAATCACGGTGCTCTCCCTTCAGTCACGAGGCTTGTGTGCATAGCACCCGCCGCACTCCGCAGTATCTAATATGTATTAAATCGTTTGAAAGTAATTTTGTTTTTTTTCCTGCAGATGACTGAATTGCATTTTTATAGCTGGTGAACCTAGGATGATTTATCACTAATATAAAACTAGTTTCATATCTATCTCGTGTCGTATATACTAAGCTGCGCCGATTTCTGCAATCACTGTCCTTTGCTCCGTATATTTTAAAAAGCCTTATAGGATATTGGGAGGAAAGTTACTTGCTGTATTTGATCAATACTATAATGTTATACTAATTATTATAATGTTATATGTTAAGTTTTTAAAGATTGTTAGAAATTGTACTATAAATCATAATACTTTATTATGATTTATTATATAATACATACAGTGAAGTGACAAAAGTCATGGGATGACTGTTAATATCGTGTCGGTCCTCCTTTTGCCCGGTGAAGTGCAACAACTCGACGTGTCATGGAGTCCACAAGTCGTTGGAAGTCATCTGCAGGAATATTGAGCCATGCTGTCTGTATAGACGTCCATAATTGTGAAAGTGTGGATGGTGCAGGAGTGTGGGCACGAACCGACCTTTCGATGATGTCCCATAAATGCTCGATGGAATTCATATCGGGCGATCTAGGTGGCCAGATCATGCTCTGGAATTGTCCGGAATGTTCTTCAAACCAATCGCGAACAGTTCTGGCTCGGTGACATGGCGCATTGTCATCCATAAAAATCCCATCGTTGTGTGGGTACGTGAAGTCCATGAATGGCTGCAAGTGATCTGCAAGCAGCTGAACATAACCATTTACAGTCAATGATCGGTTCAGTTGCACCAGAGGACCGAGTCCTTGCCATGTAAAAACAGCCCACACCATTATGCAGCCACCACCAGCTTGAACAGTGCCTTGCTGATAGTCAAGGGCTTCGTGGGGTCTGCGCCACACTCGAAATCTACCATCAGCTCGTAACAACTGAAATCTTGACTCATCTGACCACGCCACGGTTTTCCACTGGTCAAGGGACCAGTCGATATGCTCACGAGCCCAGGAGAGTCGCTGCAGCCGATGTCGTGCTGTCAGAAAAGGCACTCGAGTCGGTCTTCTGCTTTCATAGTTCAAGGAAGACAAATTTCGCCCACAGTCCTATCGGACACGTCCCTCGTACGTCCCACATTAATTCATGCAGTTATTTGACGAAGCGTTGCGTGTCTATTAACATTGACCATTCTACACAGACGTCGGTGGTCTCGGTCGTTAAGTACAGGTGGTCGCCCACTGCGCTGTCCATGATGGGATGGGATGCCTGAAATTTCATACTCTCGGCACACTCTTGATACTGTGGATCTCGGAATGTTGAATTCACTAACGATATCCGCAATGGAATTACCCATGCGTCTAGCTCCAACTAACATTCCACGTTCAAAGTCTGTTAATTCTCGTCGTGCCGCCATAAATCACGAAAAACCTGTTCACATGAATAACTTGAAAACAAATGAAAGCTCTGGAAAACGAACTGCGCATTTATACTTTTCCGCTGCGATACTACTGCCATCTGTATATTTGCATATTGCTATCCCATGACTTTTGTCACTTCAGTGTAAATGATATAATTGATTTATTGGTGACTCTTTCTTTTTTTACATGTGCTACGCTTATTGCATTGCATTTTGTGCTTATGTGTACTACTGTATATTATTGCTCTAAAATGTTCACAGTGGTTCAGTTACGTACACATGTATTTCCAATTGTTGCCCATTGGAAAATCTCTGAATGGGAGCTTTGGAAATTGCATCTTCTGATTAACTCTTTTGTTCTACTCTACTTTAGAGCTCCCAACCCAGGATTGCCCTCATTACATGCGAAATCTTCGCTCACCCTTCATGTTCCGAGGGAGATCAATTAATTAGAATCTCCGGTCTGAGGAGTTCGATTGCTCTGAGATGCAGAGTAGTTCCAGAAAGCAAGACAAATTGTCTGTGAGCAATTAGGCCGCTCTACTGGGTCAAAAGAAGTTTTGTCCTGACTTTTGTCGTCACATTCGCTTTAGGAGGAAAAAAAAGAAGCTTTGATTGTTTAAGTTTAGGTGACTTAGTTTAAAAATAAGTACCGCTTTTCGCTGTTATTCGTTTTCTGTTTTAGTTAGTGAGCATTTGGCCTCAAATAATTTGCCAGTACCGCATATTTCGGCCTCAAAAGTCCCACAAATACGTGTGTGTGTGCGTGTGCGTGTGTGTGTGCGTGTGCGTGTGTGTGTGTGTTGTTATCTCTATGCATACGAACCTTCGATAATCTATACCAATATTATAAATGTGAAAGTTTGGATGGATGGATGTTTGTTACTCAATCACGCCAGAACGGAATCGGATGAAATTTAGCACAGAGAGAGATTATAAGCCAGGAATAGAACACAGGCTACTTTTTATGCCGGTTTATTGAGTGGTTCATTTTTTTATCAATTAAAAACTAACTTTTTAAATCCTGCCAAAGTTAAGTGAGGTTCTATTTTTTCCAACAGAAATGATATTAGCAGAATTTCGACCGACTATTTCAAACGATTTTATTTATTTTCTTAGTATTTGATGTATTTAAAATCAAACGTTGTTAATGAATCGATCTTTCGGATTCATTCTGAAGTACTTAAAAATAAAAAGAAAAGAGAATAAAGGAAATAAAAAATTTCTAATCTGCGTTACCCCAGGTTTTAATTTTTTATTGGTCATTATTTGCTAGTTTTTCGTACCTATACATGTCCAAGCGAACAGAGTCGCTGGTGATAGCTAGTGTCATCTAAATTGAACGGTAATACTAAACAAACGCTTGAAATAGTTCATCAGCAACTTTCATGTCAGATGTTTTTCTTATCCGTCATGCCGTAATATTTAATAAATATAATTTATTTGAATTAATTCTGATAAACGGAAATCTTAGCTACGAATTAAAGTGATATTACGTGAAGAATGGTTCACCTGAGGGAAGCTCTACTTACGTCTAATTAGTTATTGTGTTCTATTTCAGGACAATTTTTACGTTCATTTTTCTTTTTTTTTTCTACTCTCTTTTATCATTGTCATGTGAGAACTTAATGTTGTGTTTGCTTGAGGATTTTGGAGCCTCAGAATGCCAAGGCAAGAAATTGTTAAAGCCACAAAATGCGTAGGCAACAAATTGGGGATTTATACAATTTTTCATTTTTTAGTCTACTTTCACAGTATTGAAATACCTATCGTCTGCAAATGAGAAATAAGAAAATGAAACTGCAATGCAACAAAAAAAATACTGTTTAAAAATACAATTTAACAAAGTCATTTATATATAAGCTTATATATGTATTTATATATATTTTTGTATAATAGATTTATCAGCCAGATTTAAAAGAAGTATATTTTATCTAATATTAAACGCTATAACTAGAAACTTTTAATCCCCAACTTAAAAAATTACTAAACATTTCATTAAAATATTTTTTAATTTTCTTTTTATAGTCATTCAGCAAAAAAAGTATTTTTTAAACAATATTAGAACGAAGCTGTGTTACATTTCGAATAAAAAAAATTTTAGTAAAAAAAATTGACATATAATGTTATTTCATATGGTATTAGATGGTATTCTTGGTTATATTTGTCATGAATTGACCCTGTTGTTGATTAATAAGACATAAAATATATATGATTTCAATAATTTGTTTAATAAAATTCTGACAAAGTTACTTTTTTAATTTATGTCTAAATAAAAAAGTATTAAATATTGTACGAATAATACTTTAAAATCATTCAGTTTCATAACAAATTTTTAAATTAATCTCATTTTTTAATAATGATTTTGATATTTAAATAATTAAAAGGGGAATCGCAATTTTGGTATTACTTTGGTTTAGTAGTAGGAATATAATACATCATATTAGGATGAATTTATTACAAATATGCATAATTCTTTATTTCAGATATTTGTATAGTTAAATTCAAATATAAATTTCAATTAATAAAAAAACCTTATTGAATAACATTAGTAAAATTTGTCCAATAAATAAAGTTTCATTAAAAACAATTTACAATTATGCATATTTTCTTATATTCATTTATTAAAGCAACAAGAAATAACATGAAAAAATATTGAAATCTGTTATCACAAATTTCAAGTGATCATGTGGGGAATTAAAAAATTACGTGAAAAATTTTAAATCATTTGATCGAAAAATCAACCTTAAAAAAAAAACACCCACGATGAATTTTTTTTTCTATTTGAGAACCTCCTTCCGAAAATTTTTGTTAGTCAAGAAAAAATTGAAAATGAAAATTGAAATTTATTCTTTATTCAATGCCTACGCGATTTGGATTTTCAAAACCCCGTAACGAGAACAACATCATGTTGTCAAATAAAGAAATGCCACGCTTGAAAACTGAATAACGAACATTCCCGTTCCAATGCGATTTCTAAATGATAAATACTTTGAAAATAATTTTTTAACATATTAATAGATATAGAATTTTTATGAAAACTGTCGTTTTATAAACAGAAACCCCTATTTTCTAATTTCTGCGATCCTAATGGATTAATCTTAGAACAGGGGTCAATGTTTCCCATATAAGAGTGAATGAAGTAATGTTCCCCCATTGGGGTAAAGAGAAAAATACCTTTATAAAAACTTTATTAAACGCAATTGAAGTTTTTTTTTTTTGAAATATTATAAAAATTAAATGACTCAATTTCCTCCAAAAAATGACATTCCGTGAAAATAACAGCTATGTTATCATAGTTCTACTTCAACCTTTTTAAAACGCATCTGCTGTCAAGGAAGTATACGTAATAATAATGAAATATTGGAAAAAGCAGGCAAAAAAATACATGCGATTAAAAGATGGAGATGAATATTGCCGTTTATGTTTTATTTATTGCCTACGCGGTTTCCTGCTTCAACTATTTGTTGCCTTGAATTATTCAAAAATCCCTAATGAAAACAGGATCATGTTCTCGAATAATAAATTAGTATGTTTCGAAATTCATTGATGATACTTTGCTAGAAAATTAAAATAATTTAATCTGTATTTAATTCAAAATTTCGATGAAATGGAATGAACAAATTAAATTGGAGATTCAACTTTCTGCTTCATTGACAGCATATAGAAGATACCGTTTAAAATCCTTTGCATCTCCTTTAACGACTAAATGGCGGCATCTATGGCCATGGAACTCGTGTATCTGTATAGTAAAATGATTATGCGTTATGTGATGAGACCTTATTTACATCCGGCTACACGACGAACAACTTAGCAGTGGGTGCCCTTATCTCGTTATGTGATGAGACCTTTACCTGACTTGCTACATGACGAGTAACTTTGGAGTGGGAATAACTCCTTATCTAGAAAAGGGTTTAGGATGGGGTTACAAAGCTATTAAAATTTAATGTTCTAATAAAAAAAGACATGTTGCGCACATTGAAAGAGCTACTAGAAACAGGAAACTTAATATAAACCATTGATTGTTCGCATTTTCCGTAATTTTGACCTTACAAAATTTGAATGATGATAAAAAATATATTTTTCAAACTAAAACTACCAGCGAGAATCATTCAAACAAGTATAACACTATCTTTCTAATATTGTAAATTTTTTGATGGCGCATTACTATTGCTTGTGCTAGCGTTTCCACTGATATGCCAAAAAGTATGAAAAGGAAATTCAAACGGTTATAATTTGTAAATGATGGAGAACAAATTTGAATGACGAAATTGAAAGTATTATATAGCAAATAAATGTTTTAAAATATGTTTGACATATTTTGTGACATCTCATTTTCAAAAATCACGCTGAGACAATTATGCATTTTAATTCTATTATTGCGAGCATTCATTTCCGTCAGGTGCCTTCCACTGATTTAAATTTAAACTTCCGTCAACTTTGTCATTCTACTTTTGTTTTCGTATCCCTTTTGAGTTTCGAAATTTAATTCCATAGTTTTGCTCTATCTGTGAACCCCTTTCATGATCATAGATGCATCCATTTAAAGCTTCAGAGGGTAGCCATATAAATGGGCCCCTTGTTTAATGTAACTAGAATTCTTACATTCTAATAAAGCCTAAATCTTTTGTTGTTATCACCCATGATACTTTACAAGCTCGCCGACTGATGGTTGTCAGCGATTTAAGCCTAAATTAGCGTTCCTTGTTTTTTCAGTAGTGACAACTGGGGCCAAGAGAACGATTCAGCTACTTCATGCTTCGCATTCACTTGTACAGCCCCTTTTTACAGGGGGGGGGGGCATTCTCACTCACAGACATAACACAGAATAACAACCATACCCGAACCCGATCACGGGGAAGACAAGCTACCCCTATGCCAGGACGACGGCAATAAATGTTCTTTTCTCTCAGTTGATTAATTTATCTTAATAATATTTAAATTCCAGTTTAATACAGGATGTTAAATTTAACTGATGGTACACAGAGACCTTTGTAGCTTGAATTATTAACTGCAAAGTATAAAAACAAGATTAGTAGGTAGACTAAGTTGAGGCTTCACAGACTAAGTTCAATGGGTTTTTCTATTACATATCATGCTCAAAAAAGCAGTTAAATCAGAGAAAAAAATTTTTACTGATATTATTTTTTCAGTTAAAACATTCATAGTCACTAATCTGAAATGAACTTTTTTGACTTCAATTTGTTTTTTATTACAAAGCATGCTCAAATAAGCAGTTTTAATCAGATAAGTTTGCTTTGTTGACATATTTTTTTCAGTTATAGCATTCATAGTCACAATCTGAAAAATGATTTTTTATGTTTTGTTTGACTCGAAAGCGTGTGAAACACATGGAATCATCAAAATCTTGAAGCCAGAATCTTTGATGATTTCACTGCTCTTCTCTTCGCGTGGCAAGAAAGTGACTTAAGTTGCCCCCTTCCCCTGCATCTCCGCAGCTGCAAATGAGACCCCCAAGCCTAAACGAGCAACAGTTATCACATCGGAATTGTCTGCACGAGATCATTAAAATGCGATTTGGGCGAGCGAGTATTTATGACGAGTATTTACGATGCGTCCCAGCGCGCGGAACAGAGATAGCGAAGATGTATGACGACGCCGGTAAAGAGCGTGATGTGATATAAAACGGGGGAACTCTTTAATTCTGCCTCTCGCATCCCCGTGGATATCTGCCTTGCTGCTCGAGAGGCTTCAAGAAACTCCGCATTTAATATACCACCGGCTATGTAATAAGAACCAGAGGAAGTGTTCACCCTTCATTCTTTTTATCATGTAAGAACATAATATTGTTTTCGCTTGAGGTTTTGGAAGTCTCAAAATGTGAAGGCAACAAATTGGTTATTCACCCCTTTTTGTTATTATTTTGGAGACGACTTTCACCGCATACCTTTTAAATTGTCTATCGTTTGCTAATGTAGTTTGATTTTGGAGTCGGCTTAGCATCTTAAAAGTATACTAAGTATTCAATATATACATACATCTAACATAAAAATAAATATTTTTTATTTAAAGTGTTTCATTCGAAAAGCACACAGAAGTAAAAATTTCTTAGAATTAAAGTATCCGACTATGTTCGAAGAAAAATTTTTAAAATATTGAATATTTTAAAAACTATGATTTTTAGACATATTGTCAATTATAAATGTAGGAATTGGGTGGGACAGAATGCCCATCCAACCACATTTAGATCAGTGTCTAGGGTCACCTATTTGAAGGAAAAGAAGCTTTTGAATAAGAAAGAAATTTATTTACAGCAAAGAGGAAGGAAAAGACATTTACAATATGACAGGACTATTTGCAACAGAGAAGAAAATATTACTTATAGATGCCACCAAGGATGAGGCCTAATTAATTGTTTCATGGCGAAACTACGTTGCGTTTTAAAGATGCATAATCGCAACGATATGACCCTCTCTATCCCCGTCTGGCGAGCGAATGCGTAGTTCGCTTTCTCTCAAATTTTTACGTCACGCGTCTTGGACTTTGGTTCAGAGGTATTTTGTAGTATCCGTATTACAACAAATTGGAACTAAATATTTTACAGTAATGGCCGCTAATTAAATCCCTACATAAATACTATAAATTCGAAAAAATTATTTGAAAATATAACATATTTTGAGAAATAGGAAAATGTGTTGTAAATTTTAAGGAAATTTAACTAAAACGGTTAACACTGTACACAAAATGGCAATGCAGTAATCTTTTTTTTCTACAGAAGTTATAAAATATAATGACCAATGAAATGGAGCAAAATCTTGAAAAAATGGGATGAAAAAAAGTGATGAGTTTTTTTTATAAATTCGCAGCTTGATTTTTCTAGAGACACCTATGAATGAAAAAAGCATTTCACCAACAATAAAAGTGATGGTTCATTTCATTGCCAATACCATTTAAAACTTGATTTTTTTTGTAATTACCTGTATTAGTTTTACAGATATTTTGTTAATATGTGGAATTTTTTTAAAAAAATTGAAGGTGAAGAAACATTTTAGCTGAAAAAATTTTGTTGTCTAAGATTCCCCTGGAGAATCGGTCAGGCCTTCCTTTTCCTAGAAAAAATAAACCATTTTGAAAAAAGCAAAGTCTAAACTACAATAAATAAAATAAAACCGCCAATGTGGGCGATAAATAGTGTTTTTAACGTAGTCGGAAAGCATGTAAAATTCTCACAGCCTGGTTAATTGCATTTTTGGAAGCCTGTTCACACACAGACATATTTTCATTTTTCAACAATGGACCTGCAAATGCCTCTAGGGGAACGTTCGCACAAATATATTTTTGAATTTTTAATTTTGCTAGCAATTTTGCAGTTGTGAAGCAATTGGCTTTTACCATCTCATTTAATACTTCCTATTATTGTCATTTCTTCCATCTTTTTTTTTAATGTTGAGAGACATTGCAATGTAATTTTATGAAATAGTTTCTACTATGACATAACTTTTATACAAGACAAGTATTTTATATTTTAACCATATGCCTGGCGCAGTGTGGCCAGCTATGACTCTTGCGCCACTAAATCACACAATACAGCATCCTCCACTACCGCAAACTGATAAAATTACAAAAAGTTGCTATTCGGACTTTCTGTGCCTGGTGTTCAAGAAAGTCAAAAAGGAGGAAAGGGCGCGCGTGTCGAAGTAATGACAGAAAAGTAAGAAGGAAGTGTGGGGAGAACAATTCTGTGAGGGACTTCGAGATAAATGAAGCGCGAAATGTGATGTCCTCAAAATGGAACATGAAGCTGTCAGACGAGGAATCGAAACTTCAATGACGCTTTTCTTTTTGCTTGTTTTCCATTTCGGGTTTTTTTTTGTTGTTGTTGTTGTTGAAAAAAGTAACTGAACATTTTGGTAATTTTGTTCGAATTATTGTAGATAGCGCGCTTTTTTCTTTCTTGAACTATCATGGTCATTACTGAAAATTTTTTGAAGATTTCTTTTTGATGGATGTTTTTTTATCAACCATATTGTCCTTGAGCCGAGTAGAATTAAGTGCTTATTTGTTAAAAAGTTTTTGTGAGATTGTGAGAGGAGGAAACATTTAAAAGATTTATATCTGGAATGAGCCTACTAAAAACTGGACCAGTTTAAAAGTGCTGCAAAAGCAGAAATTTTTATAATGCTCAGTCACCTTTGTTGATCAATTGATTCTTTGAAAGCATAGATCAGGAGGGGTGAACCTTTATGGATTAAGGTGCCATTTTTTAAAAAGAAATGTTCAATGAGGCATAATTTTGGTCTGTGATTATTGGGAAGACAATAAAACATTACCAACTCAAAATTCTTTATTTTCAATGAAAAAATACACTTTGCACTGATAGTAGTAAATGTTTTAGTTATACGAGTCATTCAAATGAAAGTAACATTAGTGTGACTTTTGTTGTTGCAGATGAGACGACAAATAACTTATATTAGGATTGCAATATGCTACTTTTGGCAAAATGCAGCTGGATTGGAGTCATCAGTCAGACGATTTCTATGAGAGTCTTTAATGTTATTCATCTCTGAAATTAGTGACTCTCAGGCATAGGTAGATGAATATATGGTAAAAATAAACGAGCCAGGTTCTTCAAAAAGTTAAATGCGTCTGGAATCGAATTCCATGTTTAAAAATACCAGGGAAATTTTTATGTACATTCCCTGTTAACTTTTCCGTTTCAATCAGTTCCAACTTTTTCCTAGTTTCAATAAATCTCTGAATCCATGTTTAACTTGACTGGGAATCAATCATTTGCATTTCAAATTCTTCTATTTTCCACCATCTTTTTGGGACTCCGAAACTAAATCCAAAGCTTTCCATGTTGTTATTGACCTCTGACTGTGGAATTTTTAAAAATGACTTTTTAAATTTGGCGTGTCCAAGCAAATTCAGATATTTTTTAAACGAAGAAAAGTATATTAATCTATTAGAATGATATAATAAAAATTTTCTGTAATACAAGTAAGCATGATAAACTGCGAGAAAAATAGGACACAATAAAAAATATCCAACCAGCGGACATAGCAGGATAAGTAGTTGAAGAATTAATGCAATTATGTTGTTGCTTTAGTGAGGAACCACTTGTGTATTTTTAGTGGCAATCGTCTTTAGAACTTGTTCTATTATAAAATTTTTTCGAAATTCATCAAAAGGTTTTGAATCACTCTCCGTTTTCCACTTCTTTTGTAGTGACACTGTGGGGACATCTTAATAAGCCGTTTGCTTCGTTAAAATCGTTCGCCCCTACAGTCTCTTTGGTAGGGGAGTATTGTGGGGACATTTTAATAAGCAAGTCACAGCCTCTCGACGCATCAGAGTATGCGTTGTCGAATGGTTTAGTTACTGATTTCATATCCAAACATCGCAAGTTCGATCCTTGCTGTAATTCCACCTTCACATTGGCACAATTTCCGCTAATGCCACTGCCACAACACAATGTTTTAAAAATAATAATAAATGTGAAAAACTATATCATAAAAAGAGATTAGAAACGCATTTTAATTCATGTACTTGAAAGTAGAAATTTTTTAATGCAAACAAAATTATGTAAACAAAAAAAAATGAATAATGTATACACTTTAGACTTCTCATTTCCAAGATAACGATTATATCAAATTTCATTAAAAAAACTGAAATAAATGAACTTTCTTGAAATTTTTAAACTAAACATGTTTACAGAATGATGCCATTAAATCTTTCCTTTGCTTTTATTTTCATTTTTATTTATTATTTTTGATTTCTTAATCTTTAGACCACGTGCATTTAAACAATTTCAAAAGTATGGAGATTCTAAGTAGTCCTAACTGTGACAGTTGCAGCTAAGGAAAAAAAAATTTTAGGTATAAAAATCTTTCATCTTTATGAAACGCCTTTTGGGCTTATTTAATTTATTTTCCACCTTCAATCTTATGTGGGAATAAAAATTCCAAACCCCTCTATTTCCACTTCCATTGAGTTTGTTGGTATATCTGCGAATTCATTTGATTCTTTTACATATTTGTATAATGTATTCGTTACGATTTTTCTCTCTATGTATAAGGCAATTTTGGATTCTAAAGGCAGTAATCAGTAAAGATCTGCAATAATCTCTAAGCTCAAAAAAGATAATATTTTACTGCTTCGAGGAAGCTTAGAAAGATATTATCTTCCAAAACGTTGAGTTTATTAAATTTGATTGTATTAATTTCCCACTTCTGTTTTTCGTTTTTCCATCGTCTCAGATTCCATTTTTATTATTATTTGGGAATCTCCGGTGTTGGAAAAGAATTTAAAAAGACAAAATGAATTTTCAGAAGAGATTTAAGTCTAAGAATCTCGGCAAAACGTATTTACTTTCTTTGTAGAAATGCCTTCAGATCGGAATCGGTCACGGAATTTGAATATGAGATTTCAAATGCTCTTTTTAAAAAAAATTCTAACGCGTCATGGTGCTCGTAGTTCAAAGCTGCATGTTTGGAATTCACGCCACGCTTTTTCATGAGATTGCTTTTTGAACTTTTCGGTCCAGAGTGATATTTGTGAACTTCAGCATCCCGTAGAGGAAAACAAATATGCATTCGCTGTTCTGCTTCCTTATGCGTTTGCAGAATAGTGCACAGTCAAGAAGTTTGCTCAATAGGAGACAAAATTTGATAGAAAATGCAAACTGTTTGAGATAGAGTGTTCTTCGAGAAGAAGTTTAGAAGTGGTAATTCAAATTTGCAAATTTTCTGCTCCCCCCCCCCTGTCTGCACAGAGTGTCTGTTAAAAGACAGTATTTTACAAGCGAAGATTTACTGTTGGAAGACAGTATTTTGCGGACGAAGGTTTACTGTTGAATAACAGTATTTTAGGAGCGAAGGTTTACTGTTGGTAGACAATATTTTGCGAACGAAGGTTTATTGTTGGAAGACTGTATTTTGCGAGCGAAAGTTTACTGTTGGAAGACAATATTTTGCGAGCGAAGGTTTACTTTTGATAGACAGTATTTTGTGAACGAGGATTTATTGTTGATAGACTGTACTTTGAGAGCAAAGGTTTACAGTTGGATGGCAGTATTTTGCGAGTGAAGGTTTATTGTTGGAAAACTGTATCTTGCGAGCAAAGGTTTACTGTTGGAAGACACATTTTGCGAGCGAAGATTTACTTCTGGAAGTCAATATTTTGCGTGCGAAGATTTATTGCTGGAAGACTGAATTTGCGAGCGAAGATTTATTGTTGAAAGACAATATTTTGTGAGCGAAGGTGTACTGTTGGAAGACAGCATTTTGTGTGAAGATTTTGTTCCCTCGGCCAAATGAATATTCGAGAACCGGTAATGCAGAAAACAAAGTGTAACCCTACTATTTCATTAGGTAAAACATATCCATCGGTATAAAAAAGGAGAAAACATTACTTATTTGCCTCTTCAATATATTTCCTGCTTTATGATACGATTTGAGGTTTCTTTTAGCCTTAATAGCTATAATATGTTAAGCTTGATGAAGGAATTTCATTGTTTTTAAGTTTTTATATCTCATTTATTTATCTGACATGCATCTGAGTCTATTAATCTCTTGAACATTAATAATATTCCGAATTACATAGTCTGTAATTTCAGGATTCCATTTCAAATTGCCATTCATGCGCCACGACTGAGGGGAGCCCCACCATGATTAAGAATTAAAACAATGTTCTGAACAGTAGTTCTGATGCACATACTAAAAGTCTACAAGTTTAGTTCTATGTGGCTGGCTGAGCATGATGCCTTTATTAAGCAAAGATCACAGAGATATCTATAAAAGGACGGGAAAAGTTCAAAAAGTTCATTTTTGAATGAGGAAATCCCCATCAGACATGTTCAGACAGAGTGGCGCGCCCGGCGTCCAGAAGTCGAGGCCAAGGCTGGGTTCAAATGAACTTGTGAATCATTAGCTATCTACTTTAGTATATATCTAACGTACTACTTTTTACAATAATTTACATATCCAATTATTAAATATAATAAATGTTGAACCCTCTTTCAGCAATTTATTAAATAAAGGATTATCTTCGGTCAATATGGGTATGATGCCCAAACGTTCTTGCTATACTAAGTATCGAGAAAGAAATTTGAAAAATTGCAATTTTCCTGGAGTAATTGATAGCATAGTAACAGAGTAATTAATATTAAATAAATATGCAAATGTTCGTGTTTATTTTAACTTTTCAAAACACTTTTTACCCCTAATGGTTTCTAGCATCCTCGCCCCTTCATAGAAAAGGCCGTCTGTGCTTTTTTTTTTTGTTCATTTAAAAAAAAATATCATGATGTGTATGAATTCTACAAATATTCATTTACATTTTCATAGCATAATTTTTCTGAACAAATGTCTTTTACCTGTGATGAATTAATGTCATTCGTTATGCTGTTTTATCGAGGGAATGGGAACTCGATAAAACTGCCTACCTGAAATGTCTTAATTACCTTTTCAAATATTCCCCATAACGAAAAGAACTATTGAAAAAGCAAAAGGGCATGGAGCAATTATGAAACCGATGCTGTATGAGAGTACGATAAAAATTACAGCCTTTTTATGGTTTGATACATCAAAATCATTTTAAGAGAAAAATACAACAAATGAGAAAATGATCCGTATTCTAATATATAAGGTGATGATGCGTTGGATGTTCATTAAAAGATGTATAATTTATTAAAATGAAATGTTTTATAGCAAATAAACCAACACAGATTGCAGTGTGTTTGACTGTTCGAAGAATTATTAATACGATTTTGATCAAACAAAAAATTATACTATTAGACATAATGCAATCTATACCTGTCATGCTTAAATAAAAAGTTTAAGAAACCTGTTATAATTATATGCTATGTTTACAAAAACGATGCCCAGTAAAAAAATGTCAGTTTAACATATATTTATGAATCCAAAATTTAGCTGAAATGCATTGATCATAAATTTGTATCATAACTCCAAGAATGAGGCGGTATTATTCAGGTATGACGGCAACAATTTCCTTTTTGAATCATGTTAGAAACATTTTTTATTTGTCAACGCATTTGTCCAATGAATAAGAAACAGCAAATTTAATAATTCTTTTTATTTTTTATACAATTCCGAAAAAATAATTTTTCCATAAAGTAGACTGGTCCCTCTTCCCTATTACACAAAATGTTTTACAGAAAAAAAATGCCTGCTAACAAAAAAAAGGGTTTTCTTTCTTTAGAAAAGATCTAAATTAAAAAAAGTAAGTATAAAAATAGCTTGTTTCAATTATCCTGTGTGCCAAAATGATCATAAATTCATAAACTAAAGCAAAAGGGCATTATCATAGCTGACTTGAGAAATATCAATTGCGAAATCAACTTATTACTGGGTGCAGATGTAATCGAAAGATTATTTATGAATGAATCTGTCCAAATAGACTCCGGTTTGTCTATAATTAAAGCGCGGTTAGGCAATGCTGTAACAGCAAGAAAGAAATTATGTGAAGGATGTGATGTAACTACGATATGACCTGAAGCGATCTTTCTTCGCATGTTAAAAATGCTTTTATCAGCGAATTATGGAATCTTGATTCTAATGGAATTAATGACCCAATCGAAATATAATTATATGTATAAAGAGCAGATGTAATGCCGTTGAGTATTTTCAAAACAATATGAAAATTTATCTGACGGCAGATGCGAAGTTAGTTGACCCTTTAGAGAAAACGCTTGTGAATTGCTTTCGAATATAGAGCTGACCTTGAAGAAGCATAAACGAATGTGCAAACAAACGACACAAAAGGGTCTTCTCGATGATTACACCAATCGGCATTTATCCGTGGGTTAGAGAGAAGATTAAAAAAAAAACAGAAAAAGCTGGAAGTAGGGATTGGAATATTGGAGCAAAATTTCAATATCAGTATTCGGTATTTTTAATTCTTAATACTTACTTAATTAATTTCCTTTATTTACCAGTTTGTGTTAGTTTCACAAAAAATGATTTTTATCTCATAAATTATAACAGTGTATAAAGAATCACAAAAAAGTAAAAGAGCTTCGTATTTACTTAAATAACAAAAAAAATGTAAATATCACTATTCTGTCTGGGGTACTATCACAAAATTTTGAAGTGGGATCTTAAAACACATGCGTCAATTATGCTGTTATTAATCCTGGAACGTAATTTTGTGCAAAAATTGTCAGCTGTCAAAATCGCTCTTACGGCATCTACACTAGCTGTTACTGTTAGCAATGCGCGATATTCTTTTTCCAAGTATTTGTCTATAAATCCTTCATCTTCGATTTCTCTTCGGATGATTTTGGATTTAGAGAATTCCTGTATTGTATTTTGGTTTTTGAAATATATTTAATGTATCTAATTCTAATTTATGTTCGAGAGACAATTACTTTTCTCTATCGATATTAGGTGTCACCGTAATCTTCGATAACTGTACCGAATTCTTCTGAATGCAGATAGTTTTGCAGATTTAATTTAATTAGTGTCTTTTGTTCTTTTTCATTTTCATTTTATAATTCATTATAATTATGTAAATACCGCAAGGCATTTTCTATTTCAGTATGCCTTTCTTCTGTGCGGTTTATCAATGTCTTAAAATTCTTCATGATGATTCTTCAAATTGATGGGCACTGTTCTTTCGGTGACTGCAACATGAAATGTATTGTTGCATTAGCTGTTAATAAATTAGAATCTCTCCAATATTATGCCTCAAAAGCCAGTGTTATTGGAAGTAGATTTGATCCAGTTCTGGATATTAAGTTGAATTAAATATCTGAGAAATTAATTTGCTGGTTTAAGCCGATTGTTGCTTTTTGGATTGGATGCATTTACGAAAAGGAATCTATTGAGTAGTATTCAGAAATGTTTTGATCCGAATTGTCTACGATGTTCTGTAACTTGGCCTCCTAAAATTTTATTACTACAAACTTGGATTCTCAATTTAAATTGGAATTCTATTTTACCAGATGATATTATTAACTCTTATAAAAAGTGATTAGCTCTGCTAATTCGACTTGGTTTGACCAAGTGGCGTTACAAAACACAACAAAACTGTTTAAATAAAATCAATGTTTTAAATAATATAGAAACTCCGCCTTATTTTGAAATTAATGATACTACTCAGATACATGTATTTGTGGATGCTTTCTAGGAAGCGTATGTTACATGTATATAATTAAGAACAGAAACTTCGAAAGGTGTAAGCATTTTTCTTGTGAGAGCTAAATCGAGTTTAACTTCCTTAAAAGAGTAACTATCCCGAGATTAAAATTAATGGCATGATGTGCCAGATTAGAACATTCTGAGCAACTTGCTTTTAATATTACTGACATAGAAACAATATTTTTGGGAGGTACTTTGGTTGAGGGATAATGGGGACTGGTTCGTTTTCGTTTCAAATAGAATTAAAGAAATAAAATTCCCTTTTCTGAGAAAGGAAATAGGAATTCTACCTATCTTATTTCTTGAGGGTGTTTCTCCAGTCATTTGATTGAATCAGGTAGGTGAGAAGATCCTTCTTGGTAAATAGGGTCCTCTCATACTTGGCCTGTAAATTAATTAATTAATTGTGAGAGTTCCGAAATTTTGCTAGAAAGAATAAAGTTTAGCTCATGCAATTTAAACTTATGAGAAAAAGAGATACCTTGGTATGCTAGAAAATTTACAAAATTGCATGTATTTTGAAAAATATTATGCAAAGGAAATGCAATCTCGTAGACCGTACCACCCTAGTCCTAAACTTCCACTTTCCAGGTTAAGGTTTAATTTAGTAAAACCAGTTGCTTTTAGTAAAAACAAAAAAATTAGTAAAAATTAATTAGTAAATTAAAATTACAAAAAACATTTCAAACCAAGATTTAATTTTAAAAAAATTTAGTTCATAATTATAAATATTGTGGAATTTTTTTCCCTTTCTGCATTATCAAATGACTACGTTAGAAATCAAGTTATTCAAACTAATCCAGTAGCTAATATAAATCTCCGACAATATTTACATTTTTTTTCTTGCAATCGATAAAATACAATGGCACCGAACTTGAAAACCGAAACATACTAAAAAGTAATGATATTCCTCCTTTGCAAATTTGAAACAGTCGAATCGAACAAAAACGTATGAAAAGCCAGCTCTATAAACTCCAGAAATGCAATTCCGAGGAAGTAAATAATTTATAAACGTGTCACAGTGGCATAAGCATAACAAAAATCTGCGAAACGAGGTAAGTGCGTGCACCCCGTTTTATTCATGAGTAGACGGGGGTTTTTCCACCAGAGATAAACAAGGGTGACAGGGTGGAAAAAGAATTCAGATTTTTCGGAGCAGATGGAAAGAAATGCAAGAAACGAACAAATTTGGCCGTGTGGTCTCCTGATAGAGACTCTGCTTGAAACAAATCTTTGCTCGAAGAGTTTAGATTTTTTTTTTTAACTTATCTTTTTTTTTTTTTTTTGCCAACGACCCTGTTTTTTAAAGCTTTGCTCTGTGGCATGCTGATGCTCTATTTAAACGCTGTGGAGATCTATGTTTTATTGATATGCGCCTCTCTCCCTTTTTGGTTCAGAAAGCTAAAAGGAAAATTTTATTTTCATAAAGTATTGGATCACTCTACCAAAACATTTTTTTAATTCATTTGGATTACGTAACTACTAAGTACATTTAATCGTATTATTTAACTCTGCTGTTCTGTTCGTATTTACTTCACGGATGTAGCGTTCAGATCGACTAGACTGAGAACCAGACTCAGAAAACTAACCTTTCCTGCAGTAATTGACTCGACTCAGAAAACCAACCTTTTTTGCAGTAAGTGACCTAAATTAGAAAACTAACTTTTCTTACAGTAATTTATAGGTACATTTTAAGAAATGGTTTAAACAATAGCACTATAAATTTGAAAATAGTCCTTATAACATAAAGCAGCAGGTTTTCAATTTGAAAACTCTTATTCCGAAAATAAGCAATTTCTTCTGAATTCAATTGTTGCTAGCTGAAACCATTGAAAGGTTGCTGCAAAAAGGGTCCAATTATTCAAGTATGCAAAAAACCGGCGGTAGCACCAGGAGCTACCTATATGTTGCAACAAACTGCTCCATCGCTTGAGTTAACGATTGGAGCTACGTCTTTATGGCACCAAATGAACAAGTTTTTATTTTACAACCAGATAGTACATGCCCCTAAATGAAGCTACATCCTTTTTGCAGCAAACATTTAAATTGTAGTTGAATCATAGTGTGTACAAAACGATATCTCTGTACATTGTGTGTGTGCAAAGCAATATCGAAATTTCTGACATTGGGTTTCGAAAGCAGCAGTTATCATGTTTCTGTTATTGGCATTTGATTCACTTTGTTGGGGGTCAATCTTCCTTACGCTTTGGAGTGAAAAAAAATTCGTTTACTTCATCTAATGAAAGAGGGAAGCTGCGATATCTGTCACAAAGAGAACTCGTGTTGCTTCAAACTAGTTAAGTAATAATTTTAGCTGAAAAGAATAATAAAGAAATAAAATCTACGACCGCAGATTTAAAGTTATCATGCGAGAACATTATTACTTATTGCAACCCACACATTAATGTTGTACATATTAAATTCACCATCATCCGTTAATGCAATTTCATCGTGTTGTTGTTTCTTATGGTACTTACCTTTGATTTAGTTTAGTTACATTAACGTCCCGTTTTGAAGCAACACTAGGGCTATTTCGGGACGGACCTCGTCATTTTGAACCTCGGTCAGATGACGAGGACCACACCTGAGTTGGCACCACCCTTTCCACGACACACCAGCGGGAGGACGTTTGACTTGGCTGATTTAACGTGCATGAGACCCCTCACAAGACGGTTCTTCGGTGGAATCGAGTCCCGAACCTGAAACCCTGTGGTTCCGAAACCGAGACCTTACCACCAGGCCACCGCGGCTCGTACTCGCCATTGGACAAGCCCGCTGTGACGTAAACAGCGATTTGAGCCTATAGAGAACGTTTCTTGATTTTTTCGTGGCGCCATCTAGGGCCAAAAACAAGACGACGCGAACCATTCACGTTTCACAATCCTTTTTACGAGTGGAATTTATTCATGCATTTTCATTCGCTCAACTACAGATCTTCATTTAGACGTGGATCAGAGAACGATTATATCTGAACCAGTGTTACTCTAACCATAACCTCTTAACCCCCAATGGTATTACTCTAGACATGGAGGACTTTCGACCAGAGCAGATTTATACATGTGTCAATCACCACCACACCTTTGGGAAATCTTCGGCTGGCGGATTCGAACTCGCAACCTAATGGACACGAGTCCAATGCCTTATCAACCAAGGTATCCAGGACAAGCCCCATTCCCGCCCATCGTTTGCTTTCCGACCCTACACTGTGTGGTGAAAGTTACTTTTTTCTATCACCCCTTATAGTATAGGATCATTAGTTTTGCAACATCCTGTTTACTAAAACCAATTAAGTAATTCAAATCTATATCAAAACAGAAGAAATTAAAATGCTCTTAATAAAAGAAAGAATTACATTAAGCAAGATTTAATTTGGAATAGCGGTATTTAAAAGCATATTTGCAGTACGTTTAAAATTTATTTTAAATTACTGAATACAAATTTTATTCAGCATTTGCATTTTTTTTATAAACTGTGTGAAAATGGATTAAAATTATTCCAATTTTTATACATGAAAGAAATAAAATTAAACAGAAATGTGTAATAAACAGCATTGAAAGAGGTTTCGTCAACTACGTAAAAGAAATTTAAAAAAAAAAAATTTAAAAAGAGAGAGAGGAAAAAAAAAGAGCCAATTGCGATTTCTAAAAGCGTTCGTTTTGATCTTACGTTTTTCTATGGGATTTGGACGAAAATTCTCCCTTTTTATTTGGAAAAAAAAAAGTCACTCAAATCCTTAAAACTTTTTTTGACAAATGATGCCGCTTGCGATCAAGAACTCACTGATTCTAAAAGAAACGGATTTTTCAGTAACACTTCACTTTTTTTCCTTCTTTCAGTGTACGGGTGACTTTTTTAGCGTCGCGTAAGTATTTTTCTCCTTTATTTAAATCTTTTTTTTTACCCGCAAAAGAGCCTTTTCAGCTGAGTGCCTCTAAAGGGACTTGTCGCCAGTAATGGTTCGAATCTGAATGGTTGTCAGGTCCAATATTCTAGCTACGCCTTCCGAGATTCGAAGGATAATTTAGCAGTTTTTTTGGACGAAAAGATTTCCCAAACAAAGTGCTCTGAAGTGGCTCCGTTGAGTACAATTTCGTAAAATATATAAAAATGGTTAATTTTATAGCATTAAAATTAATATGTTACTTTATGCACAAGGCATTAGTGAACTGAGCTTTTATTATCACTTTATGCAAAATGCATTAGTGAACTGAGCTTGTATTATCACTTTATGCAAAATACAGTGGACCATGCTTTTATTAGTGCTTTATGCAAAAGGCATTAGTGGACCGTGCTTTTATTAGTGTTTTATGCAAAATATGCTTTTATTAGTCCTTTATTCAAATTGCATTAGTGGACCGAACTTTTATTAGCGCATTAGCATGCAGAATGCATTAGTGGATTGTGCTTTTATTAGTATCTTATGCAATATGCATTAGTGGACCGTGCTTTTATTATTGCTTTATGCAAAATGCATTAATGGACCGTGTTTTTATTATCGTTTTATGTAAAATGCATTAGTGGTCCGTACTTTTACTATCACTTTATGCAAAATGCTTTTGTGTGTGCTTTATGCAAAATGCATTAGTGGATCTTGCTTTTTATTAGTGCTGTATGCAAAATGTATTTCTGAACCGTGCTTTTATTATTGCATAATGCAAAATGAATTAGTGAACCATGATTCTATTGTTTTATGCAAAATGCATTAGTTGACCATGCTTTTACAATTGTTTTATGCAAAATGCAATAGTAAACCATGCTTTTACTATCGCTTTATACAAATTGCATTAATGTACCCTGCTCTTATTAGTGCGTAGTGAAATAAAAAAAATTACACATTTCACATTCTCATATTAAAGCATTTTCAAAAATGATTTCGAACAGTGATTTTGAAGAGAGATGAAATGAAAAGAACGGTTTTCTAATTTTCCAGCTTTCTCAACGCATACTTGAGATGAAGTTTGAAATCGATTTGTTGTTCCTTTAACTATATTGAATTATTTAATATTTAACTAGCCGCCTTTCACAACCAGTGAGTAAATCTAGATTATTGACTTTTTAGACTGTTAAATTATTAATGTGTCATGCATTTCTCGAAAAAACATTTCGCCTAGTCATTAATTACAACTAAAACACATGACAAAACACTTTTTATTCATCCACTAAAGTTCATATACATTTTTTAAAACTTGTTATCAATGACACTCAATGTTAATACAGTTTTTTCAAATATTAATTAATGAATTAATTTTTAATGCTTTAAATAGAGTTTTAACAGTTTATAATAAAGATTGGAATCAGCAGACTGTACATCAATCGGTAAAAGGCAAGGTTTTCAATATTTGTGAAGTTGAAGAATCCGATTTCAATTCTTACGATGAGAAATTATTAACCCCCATCAGTTTTAAAAATTAGAAACGAAAAAAGAAAAGAAATAAATAAAGTGAATAAATAATGATGAACAAAAATAATAATAAAAAATCATATATAATAATGAAAATGAAAAATCTCAAGAAAAGTCGCTTTTTATTTTGCCACTTAATATTATGATTCTGTCATATGCATATACATATTTATATTAATTGTAATTATTTAATAAAAAGTTACTCGAATAATTTTTTTCTTTGTTGACTTTAGTAAGAATTGACTTTAAACCCTTTTTAATTATTTTTACTATTAAATTTTGTTATGTATTGAGATAGCTCAAAAACAAATTTAAGATATACTTGCTGCTTATATCAGATGGTTGTACAAGTAATGGGTAAAGCAATGTAGCTTTTGGCAGACGTTGTCCAAAATAAGGCACATGTCTTTATTTGGTGAAATGCTTTTGTATTGAAACCCTTTCATCAAATTTATAACCTAAATTTTTTGCGTACCCATGTTAGCGACGTGGCGATTGGATTATGCTATATATATATATATAT
>JAPMOQ010049553.1:1331785-1352321 GCA_026543055.1 Argiope trifasciata
TATATATATATATATATATATATATATATATATATATATATATAACTTTCTGATGTCTTCTGCTGAAAGTTCTTACTTCGCTAGCTCTTGATTCTGATAATATTTACACAGAGGGCATTTATCGAATTGAAATTTCAGTCCAATCATTTAAGAAGCTTATTGCATAGACTTAATGTTTTACTAAAGGGCAGGAATAAGTTGCTAACAAGGCTTCTTTTACTCCCCCAAATTATTCTTTCTCTCTTTTCTTTATATATGCTATGTCCCTAAAGCATTCAAATGGTACATCCGTTGCGTGACCTGTTCTTGTTCTTTACCCCTTAGTATCTCCCCTCAGATGGTTAGCATTGTCGCCTCGTTTCAGAAGAAAGAAACGCCATATAATTATTATTCTGGAAAGCTTCCAATCAAAAGTTAATCCGTCGCGAACTTGACATATTCTTGTCATTATTTGCCAGCGAAGCGTGTTTAAAGTTGCGAACGGAACTAAAACTTCTAGACGCTATGGAATTTCATTTGTATGGCAAGAATATTAAAATGGGGGTCTAAAGGGCCGAAAGTATCGAGTGCGCGAAATCTCTTACATCACCACATCTGGAAGCTGCTGTTCTCTTTTTGAGCGGTAGAGAGGGGCAAATGTGTTTGTGAAAATGAAGCTTAGTCGACAGAATAATGCAAGATAGAAATGAATGAAACAGAGCAGAGCGACAGACAGCTCGGGAACAACCGATACATTTTTTTTAAACAACAGAACACCCATGTATTCCGAAAAAAAAAGGTTTTTATACTTAAGAAACCGGTTTTCGAATGTGAAAGGTTTACTTAAAAACCGGTTTCTTAAAACCGGGATAGAAAAACCGTCCAAAAACTAACGCAAGATTTGAATTTTCTCTCATTTGCGCAGTAAAATGCTGTTGAAAAGGAGAGCTTAAATTTTAGGTTAGTAAAAATGAAGCGTTACACGATAGAATAATGCAAGATTGAAATGAAATGTTTTTTTTTTTGTTTTTCAAATTATAATATTTTTATTGAATGATGAAATACGCAGGATAGGGTTATGTATGGAATAACTTATAGGGCAAATAACCTTCTGGGCTTTTTTGGCAAAAACGCACTCTTTTGTCGAAATTCACCACAACCGTTTTGTATAAATTTGGCTGAATTTCGTTGATTTGGTGTTGACTTTCATGCTTAAATGCCCGCGTGCTTGTGTGTTTGTTAGCATAGACTTTTGGAGTGAAATAACTCTATAATATTAAATCTAATGGTGCTAAATCGCTCGATATAGAGGACCAATTCTGAAATTTTCGAACTGTGGCCTTTCACTACTTTTGAAATGTTGTTCAACAATGAAAGCACGTTGTTCTATCGGGGGAAATCTCCATTTTTATTAACTCGAAGCTATCAGTTGTCAAATGAGTTTTAAATCGTTGCCAACAGTTTACTGCACGAATGGTGGAAATTCAAATCTTGCGTTGATTTTAGGAAACCCTTAATTTATTACAACGGAATCGAATTTTATAAAATAATATTTCCAAACATCAATCGGTTAAGCCTATTTTATTTACTTATTTTTTGAACAACAGTATTAATGTTTAGGGACAACTTATTATGCCTGTAATATTAATTCTAATATATTTTTTAGTCATATCATATTTTTCTTTTTAAATTTCACATTACGCGGCCCTCATAAAAAAAGTTTTTCGGAAATTTTAATTAGCATTTTATTGATTGAATTTTTACATTTTTTCATCGCAATAATTTTGAAACAAGATTTAGCTTAAAACTTTTTTTACTTCACCTCGAATTTGATTAGCTCGTGAAATTTGGCTTTGAATTCCCGAGGTATTTATTTAATATTAATAAAGTCTACTATAATTTGAAAAAAAATGTCATTTCAAGTATTAACAAATAATAATAATAAATAAATTTGGAAAGCAAATTTGTACCTCTGATAATAATGATAAATCTTATTTTTTTAAAATTTTACTCAGAGTAATACTTGGCAAAGTTATATTGCCGCATTGAAACAAACATTGCCGTATCTGCATAGCTGAAAGGTTATGACGCTGGACTTATAGTCAGGAGATCATGTATTCTTAGTAGACTTAAAATTTGTTTTTCCTTTTTTTCGTGTTCCAGAATATTCTGGACCTTTCTTTCATTTACCAGACAAGTGCTCTGGACTTTTCTTCATGTCTCCAGAAAGGTGTTCCGGAACTTTCCCTACTTGTATGAAAGCTGAAGGTCTCTCAGTGACAGCGCTCTTAGTTCAGAATTGATTTAACACTAGAAAGGCGGAGACATAGTGTATACCTATATTGCCCCAAAGCACTCAAAATGACTGCATTGTGAAAAAATAACTAATGTGTAAAGAAATTTGTTTAATATTTCTTATACTATTTACAGTCATATTTCAAGTTATTAGTAAGTATTAACAATAAAAAAATTTACTTCATTTGGAACAAAAAATAATTTATTCATTATTTGTACATTTTAAGCAACTGCAAGTTGAAATCTTTTTATGAGTACATCTTCCGCAAACATACTTTTGACACTTTTCGGATATATTATTTGTTTTTGCTGCAAAGACATACTTGACAAAAGTTTCTTTTTTAGAATATGTTGTATTTGATGTTTGTGGGTCCTCATTTTCTGATGGCAGGCTTGGGATAAAGATTTGAATGACAAGTAACGAGCAAGTGACGGTAATCAAAAAATATATAAACTGTTATACGAAATTGGAGTCGATCTGATTTCATATAAGAAATTTACTCAATTCAATAATAAAAGTCATTTTATTATTTAAAATTTTCCAAGTCGTCAAAATGATTTCTTTTAGGCAATACAGCTATAACACATATATATACAGGGAATCAAAAAGGTGGGAGGCAACTACAATGATTTATGAACGCATTTATATGCTGTACAAAAATTCATAAAATTCTAAGAAGCCGTGTCATTATATACACAATTTTTTTTCTAACTGAAATTGAAAAGCAGTCAAAATGACTGCCTTAGGCAATCTAGTGTTAATAAATTGATTTCTCTCTACTTTCTGTTTCTTCTTCAGTTCTATCTACGTGACAGTACACATACATTTTTACCAGGAATAACTTCTAACAAAAGAGCATTTCTTAACCCGATTGTGCCTTTGTTGCGGAGTATAAAGGAAAAGTGAAACCCATAAACAGCCAATGACACGAACGGAATAAAAACAAATCGAGAGAGAGACCAACGTCGTTTGTGGGAGATCAATTTGCCGAAATCTCGGTTCGAGAGGAAACAACTCTTGCGCTCATCACGTTCCGAGAAATCAAGTTTTTCTTGTAGGTTTTCGATTTATCACTCAATCATGCGCAGTGGGACTTTGCGCATTAACGTCATAAGTGTTTATTCACGTTATTTCTGCATGTTTTTTATGACATTGTTTACTGTTTTTCTTGATCACCGAGATTTTAGATGTAATAAATTGACAAAATTAAAGACAAAAATGTAAATAAAAAAATAAAATCAGAATGCAAGAGTTCTATTTCCCTCGTGGATAAGCTGTCCTATAAGTTGCTCAATTTTCCTCGATCTCAATAAGGTGTATGTGAACATTAAAAGATTTGTTTTTAAATTTTAACATTAAAAATCCATTTTTTTTACAGTAGGTCATTAATATATGTTTAAACTCATTTCAGTGAGAAATAACTCTGCTGCACTATTAATTAATTAATATTTAATGAGCTAGCTAATTAGCATATTTTTAAAACATGATATCTTAAATTCTAATTTGTACGGACACACAATTCTGGAAATAAAACTTAATACTAGTCTTCATGTTGTCTGTCTCCAATCAAATAAAAATATATAGTTTTTGAAACAACTTTTCAGTCAACTATAAATTAAAAAAAGCGAGATCTTTTTTATGAATTTAAAATTTAAATTGCTATTAGAATATATATTTCTATAAATATAACTTCGCTTGAGGCATGAAACATCCACTGTTTCGTGCAGATTATTTTGATATGCAAATAATTGTATTTGGCTCATTTTTTGCTGAGTTAGGATGGTTTGAATGAAGTGGAAAAATATCTTTCTTCATAAAAGGAGTTTTAAGAAAACTAAAACTAACGTTTTTAGTGAAAGTACCTCCGCAAAAAATCCTTATAACTCGAAAAATATTCCGAATATTAACAACACCTTGGTATCTTTTGAAAACTAAGTGATCAGAGAACATTTTGAAGCAATAAAAATATTCGATATTTTGAACGATTTTTGAAGTTTCAAATGTGTACATCTTAATACATGCGCAAGTACGAATTCGAACCCTATTTCAATACACTAAAATAAAAATTACCCGATAATGCATATATATGTACGGTACACACGGTTTCCATTCTTGACGACTTTAATTGCCCGGACTATAAACATCCCTTCAGTAAGAATCTCTCTCACTCGGATGATCTGACGCTGGTCGCCATTTCCTCCGGATCACCGATTCCCCAACTCATAACTCTTCGGCGGAAATGCGAATTCCAATGGAAAAGGATATTTTCTCCGACATTCCGACAAACATTCGTTCGGCAATAACGGGGCGATATTCCTTCTTGCCTCGATCTTAAACAGAAAGCTCACAAATTCCAAATGGGGCACGCTGTGTTTAAAATTCGAAAAATATTCGGCCATAAACCAGGGCCAATGTTTTCGCAAACGTCCGATTCCCGCATGCCTGCAGGCATCTGTTCTAATTCTAGGCTGAAGAGAAGGAAGGGGGGAGAGAGGGTTTGGAATTCTGGAGTTTCTCCGCCTTCCCGAAATGCAATTCTAAGCCGTACGACATTTTAATTGCTTTCCGCGAGGAAATTGTGGACGGCTGCTTTTAAAATATTTTCGCCGAGAGTTATGTGTCGCAGATTTCGTTTTCATTCTGTTTCTGCTCCACAGTTTCTACTAATAAGAAATGTGTTGTTGAGTAATGAAAAGCATTAAAGTGCAAAATAATATTGTTACTTATGACAAAAAGAAGATTGCGTTAGAACGTTCTTTCATTTCAAATTTCCTAGTTATCGTCATCATTAGTAGTATCATTAAGAGATAGTATACTGATTTTTAAATGAAATTCTCTATTGTTGTATGAAATTTTCTATTGCATGATTATGTCTCTTCATTTAGAAATTAACTGTGATAATGTACTAATTTCTAAATGAAGAGACATAATCATACATCTGACGCGCCAGAAGGCACACGAAAAAGTGACTGAATGACCAGACCCTCGCAACAACAACACTGGTGGGAACTATGATTGAGCCCTAATGGCCATCACCGGCTACGGTACAACCCTCCCCATAGGAAGTACATCCCGTCATCGATGGGTGGAGCCAGATTCCTCCGCCTTTATGGTGCCAACCAGATTGGCGAGATCCAACCACCATACCGGAAGTATCTCATCCTCAATTACGAGGCATTTCTGGGATTCAGGGGCAAAATATGCAGCCTCTTTCTTGCCCTAAAGATTTACATATTGCGACATAAAGAGATATTTCATTAAACATATTTATTCAACACGACAATCAACATGGGGTCTGAGGATCGACAATGAACTCCATTCCATTAAGCTGACCATTGGTTCATGGCTTGTTCACCCCTTACGAGAGTTAGATGTCAAATGGACTCGTCTTTGCATAGGACACACCCGTTTTTCTCATTGTCATCTCATCTCTGTGAAAGGGTGATAATTTGTCCCACGTCATATTGTTTTTAGTGTGAAACATATTTTAACCGAATGCCCTGATTTTAATACTCGTCGTCATAATTTTTTCTACTCGTCTTTTCTTAACATGCATGACCTAGTGGGTGAAAAATATCACCCAAATAATTTTAAATTTTTAAGAGCTGTTGGTTTCTTCAACTGTATTTAATACCTTTTTCGTCTGTTGGTTTTTCGTTTTATTAAATGTGTCTTTTTTACATGTTTATTTTTGATTTACGTTATTCATTGCCTTAAGTTAAAGTCGTTCTCTTTTAATATTCATGTGTTCGATACATTTCATGTGGTTTCAATTACTTATGCCTGCTTTTAAAATCGTGCTGTTTTAAATGTCTCTTCTAAGTTTACCATATACTTGGCGCAGTTTGACCAAGTATGGCTCTAGCGCCAATAAACGACACACAACCAACCTTAATTACGAGGTGCCCCCGTCTAAGGGTTCATGAACGAACATATTTTTTCAAAATTTTCTGCACTTATGCGTTAAATTAATAAGGGAGCTAGAACGTTCTCATAAGCGAAATTCGCCAAAATATTACTTACTAGCCGCCTTTGGCGACCAGCCGGTTCGCCATGTGTAAAGCGTTCTAAAATTTTCAATTAAATCACATATTCATTAGCCTTGAAGTAATTCCGGGCATTGATTAATATTTTCTTTAAGATGATGGACGGAAAGTTCTAAAGTACACCTTTTCCTAATAATATTCTTTAATTTTATAAATCAGTCAGTTTTAACCATCGGTTATGCTTCCAAAATATTAAAAAAATTCGATGATGTTGCCAAAATATTAAATGTGTTTTTTAAAGAAAGCGAGAAAGGGAAAAAAAGTATTAAATTAATGATCCAGATATTGCGAACGATTACATAAATATGCCATTAATTCGGGATTTCAATGCATATCCTGTCTAAATTCAATCAGGTTTACTGTAAATAAAGATGATTTATGGAATAAATGATTTAGATATTGCAAACGATTAAAGAAACCTTTGCTTTGCATTTATTTTTTTAGAAAATATCACATTTTATGTTTCTTTTATTTTATCCAGTCACGTGCTGAAAGTTGCATTTCTTTAGACTTGATTTACGATGATAGTTTTTTTTATTTGAACTTCCGGCATTCTTTTATTTTATCCAGTCACGTGATAAAAACATAGTTAAAATATTTCTTTAAAAATTCGTTAAAAACAGAAGTTTACATTATAAATTAAAAAAACTGATGCCGTTAGAAAGCTAATTTTTTTATCTTTAAATTGATGTAAAAATCATGTTTATGCGATCATATTTTCGGGAGTTATAGCAGAAAAACGTCGACATTTCGCTTAAATTTTAATGAATTCAAATTCTAATTAAAAATTCGAAAAAAGGGCTCCGAGGTGCACATTCCGAACCTCCAAGGTATACATGTACCAAATTTGGTATCTGTAGGTCCAACGGTCTGGCCTGTAGAGCGCCAACACACACACACACACACACGCACACACACATTGAGCTTTATTATAAGTTATATTATAAGTATAGATATAGAAGATAAATAAATTTATATTTCAGTAAATAAATTCAGTTATAAATAAATGATTTTATTACCGTGAATAAAATTTAATGCCTGATGTATTTTTAGGATCATAACATAGCATTAATAATTACAACATAAGTGTAATAACTTCTTAATAATCTGTGAATTTAATTTTATTTAAATACCCTCATAATACACATTATATAAAATAATGAATGCCGCGTAATGTTAAATTTAAAAACAAAAAAAAAACAAAAAAATTAAAAATTTAAATATGATTAACATTAGAGGCATAATAAGTTGTCCCTGAACACTAATACTGTTGTGCAAAAAAAAAAAAAAAGGTGAACCGATATATGTCTGTAAATATTGTTGCATAAAATTCGATTATGTTGTAATAAATTAAGGGTATCCTAAAATTAACGTAAGATTTGAATTTGACAAGATTCGTTGGCAACTTTATTAAAACCTCATTTGACACCTGATAGCTTAGAATTAATAAAAATGTATCATTCCCACTATAGAAAAACGTGTTTTCATTGTTGAACAACATTTCAAAAGTAGTGGAAGTCTATAGTTCGAAAATTTAAGAATCGGTCCTCTATATCGTGTGATTTAGCACCATTAGATTTAATATTATAGAGTTATTTCACTCCAAAAGTTTCTGCGAACAAACTCATTTGCATGCGTGCATTGATCACTCTAAATCAACGCAATTCAGTGACATTTATACAAAACTGTTTTCATGAATTTCGACAACAGAGTACGTTTGTGCCAGCAAAGCCCTGGAGATCATTTACCCTATAAGTTATTCCATACATAACCCTATCCTGTGTACTTTGCCATTCAATAAAAATATTATAATTTGAAAAACAAAAAAAAAACATTTCATTTCAATCTTGCATTATTCTATCGTGTAACGCTTCATTTTTACTAACCTAAAATTTAAGCTCTCCTTTTCAACAGCATTTTACTGCGCAAATGAGAGAAAATTCAAATCTTGCTTTTATTTTGGGACACCAAGAGTTTAGAGGTTTTTCAACCCTGGTTTTAAAAAACCGAGTTTCTAAAAAAATTTGTCACATTCACAGGTTTTGATAGAGGTTGTTTAAAATAAGGCATATGTCTATATTTAATGAAATTATCTTGTACTGAAACTCTTTCATCGAAATTGTGATGTAAATTTATTCCATTCGTATGTTAACAATGTGGTTAGGTTTGAACTCGCAACGTTAAGGTTCGTAGCCACCCTATAAAATCGCAAGACCGAAGTGATCACCGCTATCTGGTGGCTGCTACTAGCTTATGAATATACCACCGCAACGAATAGACCGACAGATATTACAAATAAGGTTATAAAAGTGTGGTCCTGCTTTCATCTAGATGAGGTTAAACCGCGTGTTTGTGTCATCAGATTAAGCAGGCAATGCACGAAGCAGCTGCATTATTCTTTTTAGTGTTCACTGAATTTATATATAGAGATATTTTGATATATATTCCACTTACTAGAAAACAAAAACTTTTTCTTAAATGTTTTTTTAAATAAATTTTTAATTTAAAGCAATTATTCAAAAGAATACGTGAAAAAGCATTCCTCAAATCTTATGCTGAATTTTATCTATCGCGGCTTGATGTATTATTGAACCATCATCTTTAGTGTCGTCACACTTAAAGAAACACTGAGAGTAAAATTATTTCTCTCAACCCACTAAAGCCCCAAACATTTAGTTGACTAACTACTACCCGCGAATCTGTTCGCATGGAAATTTTGATGTATGTGTACGAAAAAACTATCAAATAATGACAAATAAAAAAACATTAAACCTAACCTAGAAACGATACATTTGAAAGTATACGAAAAATATATGACATGCATACAATTTAATAACAAAAACACACAACTAACGTAAACACGATTTGTTTACATTGCATACCCAAAACAAAACAGCAAATCAAGTCCGGTCCAATCCATTTTATTTATGGGTCGAGACGGAGGCAGCTGTAACAGTATCATACACATCATTTTTAAACTTTTCATTTGAATGAAAACACAGTTGTGAATGAAAGTTTAAAGAAACACAGATTGAAAGATGAAAGTCAACGCTGCATCAACAAAGTTCAGCCCCATTTATACAAAACGGGTTTGGTGAATTTCGCCAAAAGAGTGCGTTTGTGCCAGCAAAATCCTGGAGGTTATTTACCCTATATGTTAGTGGTATTACCCACGATTTCATTCGCGTGGAAATTTCGATGTACATTTTTGAGAATTGACGGTCTGATCAGCAGTCGGCAGTGGCTGTCAAAAATTTTGACAACTCCGCCCATCACCGCCTGGTTGCTTCGGATGCCCTACAGGCTGTTGGTTTAACACCTATATACTCTCACATCCCATACTATTCACTTACACTGGTACAAAAGGATTCCCCGACCGCTGTTTGTGATGTACTAATGATTAGGTCATCGTGAGCGCCACATCTTCTCTTAAAGCATCTCTGTATTTATCCCACAGATAGAGGGAGGCTTGAGAGTCAGCGAGTGCTCACTAAAAGTGCAAAAAGATCTTCTATCTACTTTCATAGCCAGAGCTTTACCACTTCTCTTGGAAGATTATTTTTGCGTTTTCTGGGCATTTTGAAAAACTATAAAGTAATTTTAAAAAAATTGAACCTAACCTAAAAACGATACATTTCAAAGTATAAGCTTATACAAAAAGTGTATAACATAAATACAGTTTTAACAAAATCACAATGAACGTAGAAACAATTTATTTACATTGTATACCCGAAGGAAAACAGCAAATCAAGTCCGAGTTTCTTTAAAGTCAAATCTATTTTATTTATCTGTCGAAATTGAGATAACTACAACAGAATTATACACATCATTTTAAAAATTTTAATTTAAATGAAAACATAATTGTCAACTATCATTCGTGAAATGTCAACTCCCGTTGGCGTAATGCAAATACTTGATTTCCCTATGCCATTTAGGGTAAAGCAGTGCAGATTAGAATTTTTTTTATTTCCCTTATTCTGTTTTCTTTTAATTTAGAACCACTTCAGAATGAGTCTGAAGCATCGATTTACTTACAACATTTGATTTTTAATTCATCAAACACTAAGAAAGTAAACAGAATTGTTTGAAATAATCGGTCGAAATCATACTAACCCTAACCTTATTACTATTGAGGGAAAAAAAACCGGAACCTTACTCATCTTTGGTGGGATTTAACCTCAGCTTCTTGACATGAAAGTTAGTTCTTAATGAATAAAAAATGAACCCCTCAATGAACCGGCATAAAAAGTAGCCTATGTCCTATTCCCGACTCTAATCTATATCTGTGCTCGATTTCATCCGATTCCGTTCAGTCGTTCTGGCGTGATTGAATAACAAACATCTGTCCATTCAAACAGCCAAGCTTTCACATTTTTATATTAATATAAATTTGTGAAATGTTTGTTGACAATTTTTTATTCATTTATGGATATGATTTTGTATTTTAACATTTTCGGAAAACATGCACAAAAAACATGAGTTTGAGGCATATGTTGATATAAAAACTATTTTGAAATTAACTATTGGGTAAACAAGTATTATATAATAAAATTTTTAATTAAATTTCTGATTATTTTCTTATTCTATTAATTTATATCCTATTATTTATGATCTCGGACATTGTCCAGAAACTTGCCGATCCAATATAAATTACCGGAAAAATTTAATTAATTAATTATTGTTTAATTAACTAATTAATTGATATTTTAAAAAACTGTATTAATATTAAGTGTTATCCACTACATATTTAAAATAAATGTATTTGAACTCGAGTGGATGAATAAAGAATTATTTTATTAACGACTGGAAATTTGAGCACGATGTATAAATGTATGTAAAACTAATAGCAGAAAGTAGTAAAAAAAGGTTTAAATCGATATCAGATGCCAGAGTGAAATTTATGCAGACTCTAAAATCTGAATTCTTGATACAAGCTAACATAATGCATTCATTTAGAGAGCTTAATATCTAAGACTAAATTCGCCTGATAAACTTATTTCCATTGCTTCAGAATAATTTTAACATAATTATCTGCATTTTTTTTGTTTGAATACAATAGCCTATGAGTGAGAAAAATGTGCTTTTTCACTATCTCCTTAGCTGGGTCATTTGCATTTTATGCACATAACTATTTTCGTTTAAAAATTTTATACGGTTTTATCGTTTCAGAGCCATTGTTATTCTAGTATTACCATAATATATGGATTTTGTTCAGTTTCTGCATAATATTCACATAAAAATTTCATTTTCATACTTTTCTTCTTTCTTGAAATCCAGTTCATTCTTTTATATTTCGATGCTGTTAATAAACTATTTCATAACAGGTGGGAAATGAAAATGAAATATATTTCAAAAATTTGATCACGCAACGATAGAACTGCAATCATTTCATGCAAGTATGATATTTAATATTTCAATGAAATATTTATTACAAATTTTAATGAATTAAGAAGTGTTAATAAAGTAATTATTATTGGTTGTAATTACATAACTTCTTTGACATTTATATTTTTTTCTTCTTCCTATTGTTTTACTTTTTATTTGTTCTTTTTTTAAAAACCTGCTTTGTTAAAGATTAAATTCCTCGTTACGTGTAACCTTCATCTCTCCATTCACATACGTTAAAAACGTAAATAATACGTTAAAACGTTAAAAACTTTATTCTTTATTTTTGAGAAATTTATTTACATTTTTATAGAAATGCAATATATCTAATAAGTTGAAATAAAAGTTTGATTCAAATGATAATAGTAAACCGTTCGCAATTCTCTATGTATAAAACGCTTATGTGGACGCAAAATGAGGCTGAATTTGTTCATCGCAGTTTGGCAACACTTCGACCTTGCTCGGTCACATGAACACGCGGTTTGATAAGATTTCAAGCGAACGCGTTTGAAAAATGAACGGACATTTTTTCTTTTCTTTTTTCTTTTTTTTTTTACAATGAGTATAATTTTTTATAAATTTTTGTACAATGAATTACGTGCCGTATTGATTTTAAAACGAAATTGTCGCTAAAGAGAAGACGAGGCGAATGTAAATTCTCATGAATCTTACATAAGAAGATCCAGTCGTCATGTACGAAATATAGTTAAATGTTTATGCATACGGAGGGAAGTTTTCGAACATAATATAGAACTGAATTTAAATATAGCTGCCTGCAAACTTTTTTTTTGTAAATATCAAGTTTTTCGAACTTCGTTTTTTTTTTTTTTTTTTGTTATAATTTTCAAAATAAAGAAATTGTGAGCAAAATGCATTTAAAAAAAAATTGTTTCTGCGATGGATGTTTTCTAAATGAGAAGTTATTTGTGTGTAATTTCTATCTTACATTTTTTATTTATTTCATTTTTTTATTTTAATTTGGAGTGGGCTAAATTTGAATATAGCTGCTTTCAAACATTTTTTTTTTTTTTTTTGAAAATATCATTTTTTAAACTATGTTTCTGCGGTTTAGTTCCCAGATTTGTAAAATGGTGAGCAAAGCACAATTTTTTGAATTTGTTTCTGTGGTGGATGTATATAGTTTTTAAATGAGAAATTATTTGTGTTTACCAAGAACTTTTCTAAGGTTTAGTTTTCGAGTGTACTTTTTGCTTTATATTTTTTATTTCGTTTATTTTTTTAATCCTATTTTGGAATAGATGGAATTTGAATATAGCTGCTTTCAAACAAATTGTTTTTTATAAATGTCAATTTTGTTAACCATGTTTCTGTGGAATAGTTCCCAAATTTGAAAAATTGTGAGAAAAACACATTTTTAAAAAACTTTGTTTCTGTGGTGGATGTATATAGTTCATAATTGGGAAGTTATTTATGTTTGCAAAGAACTTTTCTAAAGTTCAATTTTCAAATATACTTTTAGCTTCACATTTTTTTAAGTCATTCATTGTTTTATCACATTTTGGAATAATATGTGTGATTATTTGCTAGACTCGAGTGATTTAGTTGATGGCGAGCGAACGAAGCAATCCTAGAATAACTGCATTAGCAGTTCCTTGGAGTTGGCCAGCATAAGCGAGAAATGGGTGGAGCCCTCTATTATTACATAAATATTAAGGTGGAGGCTATAATTTTTATTACTTTTTGAAAAACAAATAATTTTTGCTGTTAAACAATTCTGTATACAGTAAAAGCTCCTTATTCGCGCTTCCTTCATTCGAGTTTTCACTATTCGCGGATTAAAAAAATGCGACCCAATTCCTATACTCGCGACTAAAAATTTCTTTATTCGCGGACATTAAGTACATAATAATAAATTTAATTATTCAGTCAATTTAATTATTAAGTACATAATAATAAGAGGATTCCAACCCAATATCCTTTGTAAATGCCGTCAAATGGACTAATAAAAAAAGTAAAATAGATATTATTACAACTTTGTCTTAAGTATGTTGGTAAATGCAAATTACAAACATAGCCGAAATCGTGAAGGGAATAGGACGAAATGGGTTCGAACAGATGGAATCAAGTGATATTCAGGAATGGCTTAGATCGCAAAATGAAGATCTAACTGAAACCGACTTGGAGGAAATGTTAAATTCGCAGCCCATTGAAGAAGAGACTTCAACAAGCACTGGAAACTTGACATTTAATATGAAAAATCTGAGTGAAGGTTTATGAAGGGCCAATGAGCTTTGCAATTTCTTTATGAACATTGATCCGTCTATGGAACGGAGTCTTATTTTTAAGAGATAATTGCTAATGCGACTGCTGCCTATCAATCTGAATGGAAGGAGCTTTTAAAAACCTCCAAGCAAGAGAAAATTACAAAATTCTACAAACCATTGCCTAAGCCTTAAGATAATTAATCAAAATGTTCAAAAACTTCAATTAAATTGATTTTTTATGTACACGGATGGAAAAAAAATCCCAACACCAAGAAAAAATTATTGTACAGTAATGAAGTTTTAGGAATACATTTGTCTAGGTAACATATTTAATTGATTAAAGTTTCAAGATCACAGGTAGAGCCATTGGCTAGAAGAGCCATTTCAAATGTGAAATGTTGGTACATTAGTAACCGGTGTAACCGCCAGAATTTTGAATGCAAGCATGCAAACGTACATGCATTGTGTCGTACAGGTGTCAGATATCAGTTTGTGGGATGGAGTTCCATGCCACACTTGGGAGGTCAATGCAGGGACGGTTAATGCTGGTTGTGGATGATGCTGGAGTTGTCGTCCAATGATGTCCCATACGTGCTAGATTGGAGAAAGATCTGGTGATCTAGCAGGCCAATACAACATATTGACACTCTGTAAAGCATGTTGGGTTACAACAGCGGTATGAGGGCGAGCATTATCCTGTTGGAAAACACCCCCTTGAATGATGTTCATGAATGGCAGCACAACAGGTTGTATCACTAGACTGACGTACAAATGTCCAGTCAGGGTGCGTGGGATAACCACGAGAGTGCTCCTGCTGTCATACGAAATTGCTCCCCAAATCATAACTCCAGGAGTAGGCCCTGTGTGTCTAGGCCGCAGACAGGTCATTAGCAGGCATTCAAGTGGCCTCCTTCTAATCAACAAACGGCTATCACTGCGACCAAGGCAGAACCGGCTTTCATCAAAAAACACAACGGATCTCCACTCCGTCCTCCAATGAGATCTAGCTTGACACTACTCACGTCGCAAACGGCAGTGGTTTGGAGTCAGTGGAATGCACTGTACAGGGCGTCTGGCTCGGAGCTGTCCTTGAAGTAACCGATTTGTAACAGTTCGTTGTGTCACTGTGGTGCCAACTGCAGCTCGAATTTCAGCTGCAGACGCAGTACGATTAGCCACAGTCATACGCTGAATACGACGGTCTTCCCACTCAGTAGTACCACGTGACCGCCCGGAACCTGATCTTCTTGAGGCAGTACCTTCCCTTGACCACTGCCGCCAATACTCATGCATAGTGGATACATTCCTGCCAAGTCTTTCAGCAATATCGAGGAAAGAAAACCCACCTTCTCGTAGCCGTAAAACACGACCTCGTTCAAACTCAGTGAGCTGTTGATAATGGCTTCTTCGTCTTCTCAGAGGCATCCTTGACTAACATTAACCCACTACGTCAAATCTCAACTGTAAATAAAAATCACGAACCTTACAGCGCTTATTTAAAGCAAACCTCATTTGCATGTTCATAGTGTCGCTACTAGCGCCACAGTTACGCGCGTAGCTCGAAATTTGAATCGACGTCATCTTTCAGATGTATAAATACGCCTATCAAATTTCGTTTATCTAGCACAGCTCCTTCCTAGTGTTGGGATTTTTTTTCCATCAGTGTATATAATTTTGTCACCTAGGAACGTATCCCCTATAATCCCATATAAATGACCATTCCGTGTTCACGGTTTCTGTATTCGAGGCATATTTATGGAACATATACCCCGAGAATAAAGAGCTTTTACTGTATGTGAAGTTACAGGTGTGTTCCATCTTTTTTTGTCTCTTCTGACCCCCTCCCGCCAATTGCATCGTCAATTAAAAGGTCTTTATTGAATCTTATTCACGTTCGTCGGAACAGTTGTCCCGAGAACAATTCCTGTGCTTCGTTCTGAAATTAATATTAATTTCTTTGTTCTGTTGGTATTGAGTAAGTTAATCTTAAAGCTGTGATCGGGATGCATGCTTTCTTTCCATCTATTCAAGATGTGTAGCGTCTTGAAAAGTCCTTAAAAAGTGTTTAAAATTGAAAACATTTTTAAGTACTTAAATGTGCTTAATTTTGGAAGGAAGGTCCTTAAAAATGCGTATTTTTCTTGAGAAGTGCAAAAAAGATATATTTTTTTTCTGCATAATATATTCCTTTATTTCTTCCACATTCGATGAATGTGCTAAATCGATAACAGTCATAAATGTTTGCTGGATGTATCAAAATAGAAAACCGACGAAAGGTAAGGTTTCGGGGAAAGGATTAAAGAGTTTTAACCCATGCTAAAGATAAAGGTTAGCGATATTTTTGCTCCTTTTTTCAACATTTGGGCACCATATTGAAATATTCGAATGGATATTCCGAAAGAGAGAAATACTAAACATGCCGAACTTGTAGCAACTTGAACAACTTTTGAACTCCATTTACATGTAGTTATTCTAAATAGTTCTTTTCTTATAAATGTTGACTTAAATTTTTGCCAATGATAGTTTTTTTTTAATTTTAAATTTTCTGGTTTTGTGAATACCAAAATGACATAATTTATTTTACAAGAGAAGACGTAGAGCAAATAGTATGAAAATACAGGAACGAATATAAATTTAAAAAAAAATAGCATTTAAAATTTTATTTAAAAAATGCACATTTAAAATTCATTTTAAAAAATTTCAATTAAAATTATGCATTATAATAAAACAAAAAATAACTTAGGATTAGAAAAAAACTCGGGTTTATATGTGCGTATATGCACAAAGATGCTTTATTAGTTCGACTATGGTGCTTAAAAAGTGCTTAAAAGTACTTAATTTTTGCTGCCCTTTCTCACTACGCACCTTGTAACGGGAAGAAATTATTTGTATGTTTCTGGTAGCTAATTCCAAATAAAGTTCTTGATGAAGAAATAATCATGATAAATTTTGTTTAAAAAAAACTTTTAAATCGTGATTGATGTATTCGCGTGATAAGTGTATATATTATTTAAAGTATTCCCTCAGACATAAAGCATTTCTATTGACCTCGGTACTTCTGTGGCACATTCTATTGCACAATATTAAACAGCACTCACAATATTGAGTGATATGCTTGAAAATGGAATAATACATTATATTATATCGTATAATATTTTTCAAAATTCTCTGCTGCTTGAGTAACGAAGGCTGGCAACGACTTGCATGAATCATTTTTCTCAGATCAATATTCCAACTTCCTTCGTAATACGGATTCTCGACAGAATTATCACTAAAAGGCTTACACAGGAACTTCAGGACGAAGTTGCATGAAAAGGAGGAAATGATTCTTATAGCTTTGTTTCTAAGAAGATCATCATCAACAAAAAAACATTACATTAGTTATTTTATTCGATTTCATTTTCTTAACTTGTCATCTACGGTGAATAAATTGTTGCTTTTGAATACTGGCTTTTCTATCTGTAAACCTAATAATATGAGATAAATGGCATTTAAAACTAATCATAGCATTTAGATCTTTTTGTTTGCGATAAAAAATGAAATATATTGTACACGTCCTCTGCGTATGAACCTCCATGTTGCCATTAAAGGCTTTTTTCTTGTTGAAGGAAGATTTTTTTTTTACCACCACTTTTTGTTTGGTAATAGTCTTATTTACTTTAAGGCTCGAAATATATCTGTATATAAATTAAATGTCATCAACATGATTAAAATTAGATAAACATTCAGGGGCTAGAAACGAACATGATTTAAGTTTTTGCAGCTCTTATTTCTAATGTATGACGATACACTGCAATGCTTTAAATAAAAATTAAGTTAATAAGGCTAAATTAAAAACTCTCATCTTTAATAAACGTAGATTTTGATTTCTTAAAAACCCAGAGGAAATCTGCAGCTAATTTAATTATAAATTATAAATAGCAATAGTTAAATAAAAACAAAGGAAATATTTATGTTGCGTTTCTAAAATCTTATTTGACATTGTAGACAAAACTCATTCATGGATGCTAATCTTTTGTTCCAAACTTCAGTAGTATGAGTATTTCATCTACGCTGCTCTCGGTTTTACATTCACAGCCAAGTCATTTACCTCCCTTCATTCTTAGTCGCTTGTAAGTAAATCCACGAAATTCAAGAAAATTGCCAAAGTGGCTGTGAGAGTAAAACACTTTCTCCTATTGCAATACAGATTTCTGAAATTGGAGACTAAATAGACACAAAGTGAGTTTAAATGTTCATTGTCAAGTGTGGTTATATCTTAATAGGCCAGTACCAGCCACTGGATAGTGGTGATCACTTTTTTCTTGTGGTCTTGTTAATTGGCCACTAACCATCACGTAGCTGATTCGATTCCCGTCCAATGCAAACGTCACACCAGAATGTTCTTTATAAAACCACTAGCTCGTACTCGGCGCTTTGCTGTCACCGAAAAAATAATATCAAGTGCAATCAATGATTTGGCAATGTTTTATCGAAATAGGATGAACGGTGCTTAAATATCGAAATAGGATGAACGACAATACATAAAATGCGAACAAATATCCTTATTTATATATTACATTCTTGTATTCTTTTAGAATTGTAACGATTGGTGTTCTTTCAGAGTGATGATAAAAGAAACTATTTATAAAATTTCGTGATTAATATTTGTTCGGAATTCTCAAGTTTAATGTTAAAAAAGGCGATTAAAATATTTTCTTGTAAAATTGATTCAACATAGAAAATATATTTATACCATAAAATCGTTCATATAGTTGAAAAGATAATTTTTGAAAACTAAGATGGTGCAAAATTATTTGTATTGTAATATTTTTGGTAGTTACTGCGAAAAACATTAAAATTTAATGAAAATTTAAAAACCTTAGAGTTGGTCTTAGCAAAACTTTCTGGCATAATATGTAATAAAGTTGTTACCTCTGAGAGTGACTTACATAACATTTGCTATTATAGCTACAAAATATTAAACTTGGATTTAGCATTTCTATAGAATCTATTGTCTCTTCGGCTATTTATTTGGGGTTCAATCCTTGGCAAATAGATGCGGTAAAAATACAAATTTTTATTTTTCACTTTAGATAATTGTACTATGCCTGTAACAATTCCGTAGATGTAAGCGTGAAGTTGACCACATTTCATTGCAAGCGGATGAAAAGTCTAGGAAGGCATAAGAAAAATACATACAAACATTTATTTTTGTTTATAGAGATCATTCTCGCTTCCGGCTTCATCTTTTTCTTGCAATCTTTTTGGCTTTTCCAATTCTATGACCATAAAAATCCTGTTTTATTTTCATTTTTACGTATTTCCAAATTTTTCTCCAGATCAAGGTCTTTCATGAAGATTTTTCATTAATCTTAGCTGGTACTGCTAATACACTGAAACCAATAGGTTTTACTTTGATAAATTAATCAGACTGCCGACTGATTCTGTAAGGAAAAACACACACATCAAAAATTGATTTCGAAAGAAGATTGTCGCTCATAAAAGAGAAGATTCTCAACCCCCTGGTATTTCGTAAAATTCTAATTACTTCTAAACTACAATTTATTAGTTTTCGGCACCTTTTTTTTCACGTATTGTTGGAAAAATTAAACTAGTAGGAAAATTCACACAGACAAAAAAACTTGTCTAATTGCAGTTAAGATTTGTCAGGAAGAAAAAAACACGCATCAAAAATTGATTTCGAAAGAAAAAATGTTTCTCATGAGAGAGAAGATTCTGAACATCCCTGGCATTTCGTGAAATTCTAATTAATTCTGAACTACTCTTTAATAGTTTTCGGCACCCTTTTTTTTCGTTTGACGAATAATTCGGAAATCAAACTATTAGGAAAATTCACACAGACAAAAAAATTTGTCTGATTGCCGTAAAGATTTTTCAGGATAAAACACACACACATCAAAAATTGATTTTGAAAGAAAAAATGTCTCTCATGAGAGAGAAGATTCTGAACCTCCCTGGCATTTCGTGAAATTCTAATTACTTTGGAGCTACGTTTTATTAGTTTTCGGCGCTTTTTTTCTCCCGTTTCCCGTATCGTAGGAAAAATCAATTTAATAGAAAAATTTACACAGACAAAAAAAGATTGTTCTCAAAACTTCAATACCTTTGACGTTTATAATTTATAAAGGATGATGTTTATCTAGACTTGTAATAAAGCTCAATGTGTGTGTGTGTGTGTGTGTGTGTGTTGGCACTCTACAGGTCAGACCGTTGGACCTACAGCTACCAAATTTGATACATGCATACCGTGGAGGTCGGGAATGTGCACCACGGAGCCTTTTTCCAAATTTTTAATTAGAATTTAAGTTAATTAAAATTTAGGCGAAATTTTGACGTTTTTCCGCTATAACTTCCGAAAATATTATTGTACAAACATGATTTTTAAATCAATTTAAAAATAAAAAAATTAGCTTCCTAAAGATATCAGTTTTTTAAATTTATAACGTAAGCTTCTATTTTTAAGGATTTTTTTAAGAAATATTTTAGCCATGTTTTTATCACGTGACAGGATAAAATAATAGAATGTCGGAAGTTCAAATTAAAAAAATTATCATCACAAAATAAATCTAAAGAAATGCAACTTTTAACACATGACTGTATAA
>JAPMOQ010049553.1:1364047-1423344 GCA_026543055.1 Argiope trifasciata
GGGCAAAACGAAAGCCCATCATTCACAATACTAGTTAATGTTTTTTTTCAAAGAAAGCCTATAATAATATACTAGTGTCTCTATAAATCATTAATGCATTATTGTGTATGTTTTGGAATATAAGACTAATATTGTGAATGATGGGCATAAAGAAATCCCATTATTCACAATACTAGTTAATGTTTTTTAAGAAAGCCTTTAATAATATACTAGTGTCTCTATAAATCATTAATGCATTATTGTGTAGGTTTAGGAATATTATACAAATATTGTGAATGATGGGCAAAAAGAAAGTATTTGAAATGAATGATAGGGTAATATTTTATTATATGACTGGTGATCATTCTCCATCAGAACATCATTTCATCATCTGGCGAATGTCTTGACATGTGGCTGCTATGGCCCATCTCGTTTCTGGGAGATGTAGAAAGGCCTGAACCTTTGGGATTTCGAAATCGGAGCAGCTTTCCTTTCCACTCGAGAACCGTTTGTCACTCCTCTTTAAGAGTGGTTTCGTGGCTCTGTTTTTACCATGAGCATTCTGATTTCTCTTTATTTTCACAACTTCATTATGATAAATACTAAAAAGAATGAGAGGTTTTAAAAGCTTAGCATTCACTGATAATTTGTGTGCAATAAATGATATGTGTCGTGGATCCGGTTCGTTGCATTTATTTCAATTTTACGCTTCCATATGCATGTTTATGAATTTCCAAATTGAATGAAAGTCCCCTAATTGCTTAAAATGTCTTCATAAATTTCTTTTGGTTTTTTGAGATGTCCTGCTCATGGAAAAACAGGACAAGTTTCACCTATGATCAAAGACTTCTGAAACGCAAAGATTCAATAAATCAAAAAGTCAAATTTTTTATGGAAAAAAATTCTGTTTTTATATTTTGAATGCGAGATAATAAAAGAAGTTTCAGAGTAATTTCTGTAATGTTTATGGAAAATTGTTTTTTTTATCCAAGGGGCAGCGAGGATAAAAAAAAGCGATTTAACCCCTTCACCTGGTGGCTCTTTCTATGTGTATATGTTTTGTTGTCTTGAAACAGCGTCGCTGCCTAGCAATTGTTTCCATGCCTTGTTGTTTTTAAAATAAAATCATATTGTTCTGTATTTTAGCAAGCATCTTTTAATTGAATCGTAAAGGCATCTTGTAGATGCAAGAACCCATTTAAAGATGAGAAAATTTAAATTCATTTTATTCGCTTTGAACCCTGGGAGGCACCTCGAAATTCAGGATGAGATGCTTTCTGCATGGTGTTTGGATCTTGCCACCCTGGTGGGGACACAAAAGGAGGAAGATCTGGATCCTCCCATCGATAACGGGGCGTACTTTCTACGGGGAGGGTTGTACCATGGGCGGTGATGACGTTTAGGATCCAAACATACTTCCTACCAGTGTTGCTGGTTGTCTGGTCATTCAGTACTTTTTCAATGCCTTCGGGCGAGCAGGAGGGTCATAATTATGACTTTACATGCACTTTTATTGCATTTGACTGGGCTAATATTTGTGAAGATGAGATTTTGAAATTGATTTTGCATTCATATTGTGAGGTCAAATTTCAAAATTGTATTTTCTTACCAGTTCTCGGATAACATATAGTTTCAGTGTTTTCGAAACTTAATTCCATTTTATTTGTATTAAAAAAGGGTTAAAGAAATATTTAGAATAACTCAAACTAAAAATTAATAAAAAATTATCTATTTTATTGTATGAATATATGTACAATAATATGTATTTTTTGTACGTATTTTCAAAAACTGATATACTTACATGTATACGTTCTTGATGTATGTGCTTGTTTTCAAAACCTTATTTTGTTCATTTCATTTTCCTATACTATTTTCTTCAGGAGTGGAATGACTACAAGATGCGTTGGGACCCGGATGACTACGGGGGCGTAACAAAGCTGCACGTTCCTGCTGAACTGATTTGGCTTCCTGACATTGTGCTTTATAATAAGTATGTAGAGTCCAACCAATCTATGAATACCATATTCAATCTCCGTGTTTATTCATCATTCAGGGTGCGGCAAAAAAAACTTGGCCAAAATGTATTGCATCGAGGAATAGAATTTAATCTATTTCCTTTTAACCTCTGTTCAATTCATTCAATTCAATCCGTTATAAAATATTTTATAATGTTTCTCTCAGTTAAAGTATTGGTGTGTGTTTTTTGTTTGCTTTCTTGCAATGTAAAGCAAAGTTATTGCAACTTTAGAGTTATTTAAGGTATTCGACTACGTTTGAATGAAAAACTGTGAGAAATTTGATTTTTTTAAAACTATGGTTTTTAGATGTATTGTGAATTACAATAAAAAATACATCAGATCTATTTGAAAATATGATATATTTTGGGAAATTGGGGAAATTTTTAGTAAATAGTGAAATTTAACGAAAATGGTTAAAGCTATACTCAAAATTGTGATGCTGCAATCTTATTTTTCTTAGTACATAAGTTATAGAATATATTAATGAATGAAATGAACCAAAATCTGAGAAAAATATTGATTTTCAAACAAGTTATGAGAAAAATATGGGTATATATGCATTTATGGGTATATTTTTTCCATTAATTCACGACTTAATTCTTCTAAAAATACCTATAAATGAAAAAGTATTTCAGGAAACATAAAACTTTTGGCTAACTTCATTGCCCATATTATTTAAAACACGCGCTGAAGTTTAATTTAGTTTAGTTATATTAACGTCCCGTTGTAAAGCAACACGAGGGCTATTTTGGGACGGATCTGTCATTTTGAACCCCGGTCAGATGACAAGGACTACACCTGAACTGGCACCCCCCCTCTCCACACCAGCGGGAGGACGTTTGGCTTGATAAATATTGTGCAACCTGACAGGACTGTTTTTCGGTGGAATCTGAAAGAACCCGAAGCCGTCCGGTTCCGAAGCCGAGATTTTACCACCAAGCCACCGCGCTGAAGGTTATGTGTAAATTAATGATGAAGCAGGGGTTGAAACTTTCATATGTTTCATTCACACATATATATAGATACGGGCATTTCTAAACTAACTGTTCAGGCACAACACAAGTTTAGTTTAGTTATGTTGACGTCCCGTTTTAAGCAATTCTCGGGCTATTTGGGGACGGACCTCGTCATTTCGAACCACGGTCAGATGACGAGGACGACACCTGAACTGACATCCCATCTCCACACCACGCCACATCAGCGGCCAGGCATAACACAAAGACAAGAGAGAGTGCACATGCCGCCACTTCGGCATCTCGATTACATCTGGTTAGGGAAACAGATTTTTTCCTTTTTCTACACCGGAGGGAATCAAATCTCTAAAACTCGTGTAATGGGATAAGGGACTGACGAATGGCAAACTCTGAGCTTGAATTGAGGCTTTAAAGGTTTCAAAAAGTTCAGCTTCTCATTGAAGAAAACAAAACTCGTGTGGCTCCAAAAATTCCTAACAATTTTGAGACGGTTCGCAAGTCAGAGAAGAGATTCCTTTTCACTGTTGCTGCGGGGTCCTTACCGTCCAATAACACCCAGAACCACATCACCTGGTCTGCAAAAGCTCCAAGTACCTGAGCAATTATTGGATATCGCAAAAATCTATAGTTATGGTCTGGAGTGGAATTTCCGAAACCGGATTGAATTGAATTGGATTTATTGGTTCAAGGAGCAGAAATGGCTATACTGCGCCATGCATATGGCCAATAAGATATTGAAAGACCGAAAATACTGAAGATAAGATACTGAAATTCCGCAAGAGACAAAACTTCTCTGGTTTTTGTTGATGAGGGCTTGAAAATAAACGAAAAAATCTGCCAGTGGGGCATTCTAGAAGTTGTTGAATTTTCATGGTTCAAAACGTACTTCGGAAACGTAAAATGGAGGTTTCAAAATGACTCCGTCCCAGCTCACAAGCACAGACAGAAGAGTGGTGCAAGGCATCCTTTTCAGACGATATTATCTGCAGAGTGGCCACCCTACTCACCCAATCCATATTTACTGTGTTCGGTTCAATTTAAAATCCATGGCTTGCACCAAAACATGGAAAAGTTGAACTCTTTAATGAAATGGGATAGATTAATGGTAGAAGACTTGCTGTCCATTGCTGACTTGCTGCTGACAATTTCAATAAGTTCTTGCGCCTTTGCATTGCTTCTAAAGTCGGAGACAATTAAATGTATTTATAAGAAAAAGTCAACCCTTATTGTTATTTGTTATGTTTTGCTAATTTATTTCTTGTGAATAAAGCTATGTTAAAAATTGTATGTCCCTTTTTCTCTTCTGCACACTGAAGGTGTTTGAATTCGAAGAAGTATTTATCAGAAGATGAAAGAGATTCTATACAATTATTATTCATCTTTTCAAAGACGCCTCTATCTATAAACAGAGAGAAGTAATGAAGGCAGTAAATAGACAGAACATATAAACCTAAAAGATAAACAAAAAAATCAAATTTCATCGTCTTTATGCTTTGACGGTCATGAAAATAATTCTGTATGAGAAGCATTTATATGTAAAGAAGTAGATTCGATTATTTTTATTGTTTAATATAAGAGCATTTTGAAGAGTTTTCAGTATTTTATAATCATAAAAAATATCAAGAAATAAACATTGCATTTAAGTGCAATTTAAATGAAAAAATTAGAATATTTGAAAATAATTCATCAGTCAATTAGAAATAAGTTAATTTTCTTTCATAATCATTATTTTATAATTTTTTACCAATCAGTTATAACAACCCATTGACATAATTAAATCTTGCAACATAAATTCTCTGAAATTCGCTAAAAATAATGAAATTTTTATGAAATTAAAATTTTCTTTTATAAATCAATTCACTAATGAATAAGTATAGCAAATATTAATGCAATACATTAAAGATGCATAAAGGAACAGAATGTAAAACTATAGCACATAAAGAAGTAACTAGAGAACAATTAAAGTTTAGTTTAGTTATATTGACGTCCCGTTTTAAAGCAACACGAGGGCTATTTTGGGACGGACCTCGTCATTTTGAACTACGGTCAGATGACGAGGACGACACCTGAAGTGGCACCATCCTCCCCACACCATGCCACACCAGCGCGAGGACGTTTGGCCAGACAGATTTAGCGTGCAAGAGACCCCCTCACACGACGGTTCTTCGGTGGAATCGAGTCTCGAACCTGATACTCTCCGGTTCCGAAGCCGAGACCTTACCACCAGGTCACCGCGGCGCGAGAATCAATTAAAATATTTATTTTTTAATGAAATGTTTCTAATTTAATAAAAACTGTTAATTATGTCTACAGCAGTTTTTTTATTGTTAATTGAGAAAATAATTCGTTTTAAATTGCTTTTCCTTTTTGTTTAAGATATGTATACATTCAAGATTTTTTTTAAAATTTTACTTTTAAAAATCCAATTTTATCTCAGTAGGCCATTAATATATGTTAAAACTCTATTTAGCTAGAAAAAAAACATGTTAAACTAATTATTAATTTGTATTGAATGAGCCAATTAATATTCTTTTAGACATCATACCTTAAATTCTAATTTGTAATGACAAACAATTCTAGTTGAAAACAATGCCTAATAATAGTCTTCATGTTGTCTGCCTCAATCAAGTTATAAAAATATCTAGATTTTTTTTTTATTTTTTCATCAAGGGTAAATAGGAAAAAACCGAGATTTTTTCTCTCATTTTAATTTCCAAATTACTATTAAAATTTTATTACTGTAAATATAACTTTGAATCAAGTATCATAGTGGAAAAATATGTTTCTTCATAATATGAGTTTTAAAAGAAATGAAACTAGAGGTTTTAGTGAAAGTACTTCCAGAAAAATCTTTATAACTCAAAAACTATTTTGAATATGGACAACATCATGGTATCGTTTAAAGGTTAAAGAATCAGAGAACATTTCAAAGAAATAAAAAAAAAGGATTTTTTGAACGATTTTCGAAGTTTTAAGTGTGTAAGTAGATCTTAATGTAAAACCTGATGTCAAGCATTCATATTATAACATCACAAGTTATCCAGAGATAGCTTGTGAAAAAAACAAACGATATCTGAGAAAAACAATGTTGTTTAATATCAAAGAAAACTAAGAAAAACGGAACAAGAAACCAGGTGTCTCTAAATCTGAGCAAATGGATCTATTCTAACATGCTTGATGTTCTTCAAAAGTTAATAAACAATTATAGTAAGAATAATGCAATGTTTTTGTGCAAAAAATTGCGTGCATTTCATGTCTTTCTGTTTTTAATGGTGAAATATTTATATTTTTAAATAAGTTCCTTTCAAAGTATTTTATAAGGTAGTATTTTTAAAAAGTATTTTGGTGATGACATGCGTTCCCACTTAAATTCAACACCCTATGGCTGATTTTTAAAGCTTTAAAGATAAAAATATATTTTCAATTTGAGAGAAATTTCAATTGCCATAAAGAATGTGTCAGCAAATGTATAGCTAAAAAATATATTAAAATTTATTGTTTTAAGTCGGCATAGTTTTAGATAATTCTTTGAAAAAAAAACGAAATTTTTTTAACGGCTCATTTGATAAATTGAGTCTTTCTGAATATTCCTGCAAACTTTTAGAGCTGTAGCTTTATTTTCTACTAATAAAGAAATTATTTATTACTAAGTTATTAAAGAAATTTTGTGGTGTGAAAGAGAGTAAGCAGTGTTGTCACGTCCACTTTCGAGATTTAAACACATGTAAAAGAAGCTCGATTGGCAAAAATAGTTCCAATTTATTAAAGGCTTGCATCAAATGAGTTGTTAGAGTGATGTATTCATTGCATGACTCTCGATAGAGTCTTTTTGAGTGAATTCTCAAAAGATACAATTGCACTGATAAAGCAAAACAGCAGCAATGACAAGCAGAATAACAGAAATAATAAACATAATAACAGAAACACACATTTGATAGCCTTATCAGTATTTTTAAAGGTGTTATGATAAAAACTCGTGATTTTTTTTCGTTAACTCTTTTTAAATATTTTCAATATAAAAATGTAACATTTTTTTCTATGCATTTTTGCATTTTTTTTTAAATCTCTGAAGGATATAAAATAGCTTGTATCATATTTTGTAACAGTTGCTGGCAAATTGGATACATTTTATATTATGATTCATTTAAAATTTATATTATAAATGAAAACTTTAAACTCATTTTTCTCCATGTTGTGCAATTGCTTATATGCCACATTTAAAAAGCTTAACGCTTTCTTAAAAATGAGGGTAGGGGTTTCAAAGTTTTTGTGAATGTTCAGAAATATATGTATTACAAAACGTCGGACAGAATTATCTTAAAGGTGTGGAGTAATTTTTTAATGCCCAAAGTCAAAATGTCTCAATTTTTTAAGTTTTTTTTTTTAATTTTTACAATAAAAAGTTATAAAATAATTCAGTATTATTGGCAGAGGAAAATCCATACTAAGTTTAATGTGGCATACTAATAGCTATGGAACATGGAAAAATAATTTGGTAGGAAAATTTATAGTTAAATAAAGTCTCAATTTTTTTAAAAAAAGCTCAATTTTTTTTAAAAAAATCTGTTACATTATTTCAAAAAAAAGGAAGAATTATTGAGTGCTATTTTGCATAAAATGAAAGTTGTAGCAGTTACATAATTCTTCGCTTCTCTTTTGGATACTAGATGGCGATGCCTGATTGGCTATCCCATAATGCATTGCTCATTGCGGCTGCCATCAGAATGCGATGTGATACTGTTCTGTTAAGCTTGAATGTTTTGTTTTGTTATGTCTTGTCTCTGTGTTTATACCGTGTGTGAATGTGGTTAGGAAAGAAATGCTCCTGAAAAAATAAGCCCTGTTGCTTCCAGCACAGATCATAATAATCGACATTCCACAACAAACGTAAAATATAATTTGAAACATTAGAATTTTTAATTTTATTTTTGAGGCTCCGTGTCGCTTTAAACTGCTAAATGAGTGACAATTAATAAATGATTCCTGATATACTAAAATTCTAAGCAATAAAATTCCATTATATTGCGACTAAAACTAAATAAGTTGCAAAATTAGGTCTTGTTTTAGAGCTTAAGCTAATCACACATCTCGAAATCAACACCCCTCTAGGTAGCCATATAAAAGCTTTAAAATAATGATGTTCAAAATTATAATCTTATGTATGTAATATGGCTTTTATCGTCACCCTCCTAGATATGGTGTCAAATATTGAATTGAATGTTATATGTATTTTTAATTGCTCGAAAGCAAAATAAAAATGTTTATTTCAAATAACCTAAGGAAACTTCTAGTGAGAAGTTTACTGTTGAAAGTTTTGATTGATTGGCTTATTGAAAATAGACAAACATGAAAAAACAGTGAGCCATTGCTTAGCATTACCAAAATACAGGGTGCTTAGAGTCATGAAAAGTGCTTAAAAAGTGTTTTAATTTGAAAACCATTTTTAAGCTCCTTAAAAGTGCTTAATTTTTTGAAAGGGTCCTTAAAAAGATTTTTATTTACGAAGAATTTTATTTTTCCCTCACAAATTGAATATGATAATTTTAAATCATGGCCGTAAATTTTTGTTTACCAGGTGTATAAAAAACGAACAAAAGGGAATAATTCAAAGAAGTATTCGGGGGGTTCCGGTACATATTATGAAAATGCTCCTCTCTTTCCTATTTCTCTTCTCTTTCCCCCTCCTTTTTCTTCAGCAATGGGCATTGCCATTGATTAAAATACTAGAATAGCGTGTCTGAAATGAGCAGTACGAAATGCGTTCTATTCCACAATATTGAGAATCGTTTGAACTTCAATTTTCAATGTTTTAGATGTGGAAGAGTATTCTATAAGAAGAATATTCTGGTAAGTATATATTTACACTTTTATATATTGTTGTTATAAAAAATATATACAGAAATATATATTAAAATTAAAAGAATAAACATTTAAAATTGTTTTAAGATTTTTTTTTTCGCTAAAAGCTATGCATTATTATAAAACAAAAATGCTATAGATATAAACTAAGCAGTTTATGTATGCATGCTTATGCAGGTAATTAATTTTGGGGATTAAGGTGCTTAAAAGTATTTAATTTTTGCTGCAGTTCCTCACTGTGCATTCTGAAATAGTATTTTATTGCTAATATTCAAATGTTATATCGTTATAACCATATACATAAAAACAGAAAAAATATCCCTCCAATTTTTCGTTTGATAGGGTGTCTCAAAACCTTGATTGCAACTTTTATTCCTCAAATATTGATCATAGACTTATGCTATAAATGAAAAGGTTGCGTAAAAAAAGGTTGCAAAATGTTATGAAATCGATATAATAATCCTCTAATAAGATCATGTAATAAATTTCAGAATTTCATCTTGAAAACTCTTTAAAATATATTAAAACAAAGTTGGAGAAGGATCAATCACAAATTAAAATGCAAATGTTTTCAGTTGCAGCGCAGAGGATGCAATGCAAAGGAAATAAGATATCACTCTTATTTTCAGTTTTCAATAAGGATTTTAAAATCTATGCTAATTAAAAATAATAAAGAAAATTTATATCATGAATTACGGAGTGTAACTTAAAAATAGCATTGTCAATGAACTTGTAAAAAAACTAATGCAATCTTTGCTTAAAATAATCTTTCCTTCTGTAATTTTTCTTTTAAGTTATTATTTCTACAAATAAATAAGTAGCAAAATTACTATTTATTTCTTCAGTCATTGTTTTCTTTGTTAATTTGTGTACACGAGCATATGCCATGAATTTTCCTCCTTTTGAATTCATATCCAGGCGTCGAAATTCTTGCGTAGTTCCAAATCTTTGAAATTTTTCCTGATAAAATGATAAACATTTATGCTTAATCTTATGGGGTGAATTTAATTCCTTGGGCCCTTATAAAAACTTAAATCTTGTATTTTTAAGTTTGATCTCCTAAAAATTTTAATTTATTTTACATTGTGCACCTTTTTTTACTCAAATTTGTGGTTGACAGTGAATGTCTGTAATCAATGTTTAAGGGAAAAAAAGCCGTGGTCAAGATTTTTCAGACACCCTGCACGAAAAAGTACATCCAAGCCGTACATTTCATGAAAATTTATTTATTTAGGTGTAGATCGTATTCGTTGTATTAAATAATATTACCTTATTATCTGAAACCGTTTAAAATACACAATAGCGCTTTGACATTTTTTAACATATTTTAGACTTACAAAAAAAAATATTGAAAAAAAAAATATATATAGTTCTGAAATCTCAGAAATAAAATAATCATTTATCCAACGCAAATCCGATAAAAACTTGTAATAATAATGAATTCGCTGTATTTCAGTTTTAAAACGTTTCTTGTCCATTAACAAAATTTTAAATATTTAAAACCCATTTCGGAGAAGAGCATTTTCAGTTGTCCCAAACAACTACAACCAGTTCAGTTTGTAAATAAATGCGAATTCCCAAAATATGCCTCCATTTGTTTGGATGTCAGCTCTTTTTGTTGTTGTTGTAATTCTCTTTTGTAAATTGAAGGGCATCAAATATTTTGAAAAATATGCATTTTTCGACGATTTCCTAAAAGGTTTTGAAATCTTCCTTTTTTTCGTTTACTTTATTTAATTTGAATAGAATCCAAGAAGCGTCTTTTACCCTTTCTCTTTCTGGCAGAGAGACGTTTCCTGTATCATAATGTTTTACTCTTTCTAAGCAAAGTAGCTGAGTGTTTACTAAGTACAAAAAAGGACTTTGAATGAAATGCTTTTCAACGAATGTTTTAAAAGATATTTCTAAAATGAATACGTTTCTTGAATTTCCTTTAATACCTAAATCAATGATTTTATTTATTTGCGGCTTCTTTCCGCATCTTACTTTGTTATGGGTTTATTTCAAGTTCAGAATGATTTTTGAAATGTATCGTACGGAAATTTATGTTTTTCATTCTTTTAGTAATTAGTGCAATGGCGTAACATAGCCTGACCAGCTAATTTGATATTCTTTTTTGTAATTAGTTTCAAAACCCAAAGCGCCCAATGTGTGTGTATGCGTGCGTGCGTGTACGGACGCTCGTGTGTGTGTGTGTTATATGAAATTACTAGGAAGATAATGTAGTATTAAATATGAAAAATGGTTCAATGGGATAATTATATAAGATTTATAAAATTTTCTGCAAAATTCGGATGTTTAAAGTTAATTGTATTCTCAGATTGAATTAAAATTTGCTATTAAGAATATATTCTTGATTTCTTTTATGAAAATTGTGAAAAAGAGCATTTCAGATGCTTATTTTTTTTAGATTCAGCTTCACAATTTTAAACGTTCTTGGTTGTTGTTTTTTGTAAGGAGTATTTTGATTATTAGTACAATTAATTACATTAGAATTAATAGCTTGTTTATTATTATATAATTTTTGAGTCCATTGATCCTACATTATTACAAAACTGCTGAGCTGTAAATTATAAATATACGATTCACTGTCAGTTTAAAAATACATGGAAAGTGGTTTAAAATTTTAAAAATAGTCTAATTCCTTCTCTTTATTTGTTTGAATATCCTCTACTAGGTTTCTCAGCATCGAGCAGGTTAGTAGCTTCCTGCTAGTAACTTGCTAGCTTGTGAAAATCAGGGCACAGGATTCTAATATCCGAATGAATGTTCACATCATTTAAGGTGGAAACACTTGAAATTTCGAAAATCATTCAAAATATCGAATATTTCTTTTATTGTTTCAAAATGTCCTCTGATTCTTTAGCTTCCAAACGATATGGAGATGTCATAAATATTCAGAATATTACTCGAGTTATAGGGATTTTTCTTGAGGTACTTTAAAAAATTTTAGTTTCTTTTTTTTGAAACTCATTTTATAAAAATGGTATTTTTCTATTCGGTTGCTTCATTGAAACAATCGTAACTCAACAAGAATTGAACCGAATACAATTGTTTATACATTAAAATAATATGTATGAAGCAGCGGCTGTTTTCTTTTAAAGAAATAAATTTTTAATAGCTATTTAAATATTAAACTTACTGAAAAAATCCCGCTTTTTCGATGGATCGTTAATGAAAAAATTGGTTAAAAAAATTATATATTTTTATAACTTGATTGATGCAGACAACATGAAGACTTATATTGTTTGTTACTCATTTAAAACTAGAATTGTGTGTCTGTAAAAATTAGAATTTAAGATATCATGTTTCAAAAAAATAGGCTCATTAGCTCATTCAATATTAATTAATTATTAAAAATTTGTGTAATATGTTATTTCTTACTGAAATGAGTTTAACTGGAAGTATTTTCACTTAAAACTCTAAATTCGATTTCTTTTAAGCTCATTTTACGAAGAATGATATTTTCCCATTATGTTGCTTCGTTCAAACTATCATAACTAAGCATCAAAGAGATTGTATTATTTGTATATCAAAATAATTTCTATGAAACAGTGGATGTTTTGTGCCCCAAACAAGGTTACAAAAATAAATTTTTAATATTTATTTAAAGAATAAATTACAGAATAAATGTTTTTTCTATTCGTCGTTAATGAAAAACTTGTTCTAAAGGAACTCTGTATTTTTATGACGATTCCGACAACATGAAGAATAATATTATGCATGATTTCCAACCAAAATGGTGTGTCTGTACAAATGAGATGTTTCAAAAATAGGCTAATTATCTCATTAAGTATTAATTAATTAACTAAAATTTCGTGTAATATGATTTTTTCATTAAAATCAGTTTAAACATATATTTATGACCTACTTGAAAAAATTGGAATTTTAAAAATAAATTTTTAAAAAATCTTCTAGTGTACTTTTACCTTAAAAACAATCTTTATAAAGTATTATATTTCTCTGAAATTTATTTCTAGTGCCGACGGAAATTACGAAGTGACCATTATGACGAAAGCCATCCTCCACTTTGACGGCATGGTCCACTGGAAACCACCCGCCATCTACAAGAGCTCTTGTCTCATGGACGTGGAATACTTTCCCTTTGACGAGCAAACCTGCTTTATGAAATTTGGATCCTGGACATACGACGGTTACACGGTACGACATTTTGCAACATCAACCATTGACTTCTTGCAAACTTTGTTTTAAAAAAGCACGCAGTCTATTTTTCTTTCGATAAAAGAAAAACTACTTCTCGCATTTCCATGGATGGCTTAGAAGAAAGAAATTTTTCAATGAATGCCTTTTCATTGAAGATTCTGGATCAAATTGACCCTGTGTGCATTTTCAGCATTTCTTTACTTTTTTCAATTCCTACTCTTAATTTAATCTCTCTCTCTATATATATATATGTGCGTGCGTGTGCGTGTGCGTGTGTCAGGTATCTCATATCCCGTTGCTGAGCAGCATTCAGCTGGAGGAAAGTCAGTTCAGTTCCTGCCTGAGTGAGGCAAGACGATTGCTGCTCACATTTCACATTTGTATATTTATCTCTGTCTTGTTCAAACTTTGAATCTTTAATGAAATAATCTCGAATGCAAATATATTTTTTAAAACTTGCAGATCCTCCTAGAGAACCCCTTTCAGATGTTTATTAATTGATTAACTTTTTCCAATAAAAATTCATCTTCTTGTTTTCGTATATTGTTTATATACATATATATCTTATATTATTTATGATCAGGTGTCGCGTCAGTAATATGAAAACAATAAGATTCGCAACAAACTTGGCGACAAGTTTGTTGCGAATAAATTAGGAATTATCATAAAAATGAAAATTCCTAACTAGCATCGAAAATCATGAATAAATTTCAATTACGATTTAAATTCAAATTTAATACGATCGTTTTACTGCCTAAACTTGTCTTTTGTTTAACTTTCAGAATTCAAATATTAAAAAAGCGCCAGTTGCAAATGCACCAGTTAAACAATTTTTAATTATTTTTAACAATTATTCTAATTCCAAAAATACTTTTTCCAATAAAGGAAGAAATTGGATCAAATGTTAACACTGAGTGAGCCTAGACACAGTCTGTAACACAAACGATCACTCATGATAACATTGATTCCGCAGATTATTAGATCAGCAACGGCCGGCTGTTAGAATGAATCATCGAGAACCGAATTGCCCGTGAACGGATTCCTTCCTTTGATTTCGTTTGATACGGGAACGAATAACAATCCTGGAAACAAGAATCATAAGCTGAGACATATTTATTCCCTTTAGACAAAGCAACGCTGTTCTTTCAATCTGAATGTTTTGTTAATCAAAAGAGTTTTGTCTCTTATTCAGTTATTCTCTCTGCGTTCGCCGGGCTTTTATCGCCAGCATATCTTGCTAATCTGACAATAAGATTAACTACTGCAAACGCTTGTAAAAAACTTAGAGAGAATAAATTAAAAGAAATATATTAGAAATGAAATTTACAATCACAAATTTCAAGGTATCATGGGAGAACGTTATCATTTCTAAATTTTTATTTGTTTCAATTCATTTAAGTCATTAACCAGTTGAAACTAGCACGAGACTTCTGTATCGGTCTCTATCTCTCTCTTTCTCTATATATATATATATATATATATATATATATTAAATAATTTAAATAAAATTATTACGAACATATGTAAGAATTCAGGGTATGTATAATTTAGAAATAAAGTTGTGATATAAGTTCGCGATACTGTGTACTTCATGACACTGTGATTTGTAAGGAAAAAACTACGATAAATAATACAAAACTTATACAGTGAAAGTCAACTCCAAAGTAAAACTGCATTAGCAGACGATAGAGAATGGAAAGACTATACTGAAAGCCGACACCGAAATAAAACTACACTAGCAGACGATAGGTTTCAAAAGCTATACTGTCAAAACCGACTCCAAAATAAAAATAAAAATGATAAATCACCAACTTTTTGACTGCGCGTTTTGATGCTTTAACAATTTGTTGCCTTCATATTTTTAGGCTTTAAAAACCTGAAGCAAAAACACATTATGTCTCACATGATTTAAAAACAACACCATGATTTAAATTCCTTCTTGCAATTGAATATTATATCTGAGAGTATAATGAATATTTACGCGAAACATAAGAGAATTCACAGTCCTTGAGAGAGAACCTTGATTTCTGGAAATCCCTCTCTCTCTTTATACGTACACACACAGATATATATATATATATATATATATAGTATGTTAAATGTATAGTATCAAATGAGCTAGTCGAATTTCTGGTATGTTGTTTATTTACAACCTTATAATTTTGCAAAACAACAATATGTTCTAATCTAGGTTAAACAGGCATTCAAAATATCTATTCAATTTCCTGGATAGTTGTAAAATACAAAAACACTCGTATTTTACAAATAAACAGGAGAGTCCGAAGTGAGTACTTAAGTTTCCTTTTGTATGATCTGACAATTTCTTGTTTATGGTATAAGGAATATCCGTTTTTTTCTCTGATAACCAAAACGTTACTGTCTGTCTGAAAACTTTTTCTGTGTTGGTGACTTATAGTTTAATGACATTTTTCATTGAAAAAAATATCTAAAGGAAACACAGCCTGAACTTTAAGGACCTGCATTCATTTCTGTCCAAAATCCTTTTTCTTCCTTAGAAACAAACGATGATAATCACTTAAAGCATGCTTTTAAACATATGTAGGGAAAAAAAAAGATCTACATCCTTCTCAAGGAACGTCGGAGATGGTTGCCCCCCCCCCAAGTCATCATTCAAAGTGCCTCCTCTGCAAAGGAAGCGACGTCCTTCTTTTTTCTGTGTTGTGTTCGCAGATCTGTCACATAAAAATTTTCTCGAAATATCCATGGAACTAAATGCAGTGTAGTTACTATAGCAACAAAGAAAACTATTTCCTTCGGATAATGTTTTAACGCCTTGTTGGATTTTTTAAATGCCGGTGGTTTTCCCGTGGATTTCATTTTTATCCTGCAGATTATTTTATTGTGAGCCGGGAGTATTTTCTGTGTTCACTTAATTTCCGAGAACGCAACATGAATGCAAATATAGAACATTAATCATTATTTTTTATTATTTTATCTTATTTTCACCATCTCTACATTTGGGCAAACAAGTGTTTCGAAACTACATATATCTTGTATATTAATATTATAAATGTGAAAGTTTTGATGCATGGTTGGATGGATGTTTGTTATTCAATCACACCAGAATGGCTGGTTTGAATGGGATGAAACTTAGCTCAAAGATAGATTAGAGTCAGGAATAGAACATAGGCTACTTTTCATCCCGGTTTTGTTAATTAAAAACTAACTTTCACGCCAAAACGCTGATCCCAAATTCCGTCAGATATTGGTAAGGCACCTTTTTTTCCTTTCCAACAGTAATGCAGTTAGGGCTAGCAGAATTTCGACCGATTATTTCAAATGATTTTGATTATTTTTTTAGTATTTGATGTATTTAAAATCAAATGTTGTTAATGGATCGATCTTTCGGATTCATTATGAAATACTTTGAAGTGAAAAGAAAACAAAATAAAGGAAATAAAAATTTTCTAATCTGCATGCCGTTACTCCAACTAGTGTAGGGAATTCAGATATGTGCATTGCGCCAACTGGCGTTGAAAGTTCACACGTGATTGTTGACAGCTGTCTTTTCATTTAAATTAAAAGTAAAAAATATGTGTGTAATGCTGTGTAGCTATCCTAATCTCGATCCATAAATAAAATGGAGTTGACTTCATTTTAAAGAAGTACGCACTTGATTTGCTGTTTTGTTTTCATTTTGGGTATACAATGAAAAAAAATTGTTTTTACGTTAGCTGTGTGTTTTTGTTATAAAATTGTGTTCATGTTATATATTTTTCGTTATATCTCATGTTATATATTTGATAGTTTTTTGTTTATATACATCAAAATTTCCACGCGAACAGAATCACGAATTATATATAAATATATATATATATAATTAAAAAATATATATATATATATATATGCAACATTTATAAAACCCCATGCACCACAAAGTATCACACAGGAGTTGCAGAATTAAGTATGTAATATACTACAGAAAGAAAATCAAAACTTGTTAAGGAATTACAGATGTCAACAATAAATTTACAGAAATTTTTAAAAGCACTTCTAGTTGAAATAAGTTTTTTAAAATCTGGAGGTCAATGTATATTAATGCCCATGAGAATCGGTTTAAAGATCTACCATTCTGTGACAAACTTGAAATACAGAAGAATTTAACATTTTCCTCGCCATCACTACCGCAATAGCAAGAAGATAATGGAAACAAATTAAATTTGTACAAATAACTTTTAAAGTTACTATGGCCAGTGAAAAATCAGGTTATTTTGTAATTAATATAAAAAAGATGACGTGACAATTTCTTATTAGTAGATGGAAAAAATTTCTTCTAAGCTACATGGAAAAATAAATCGGCGGGGAAAAAAGATGCGCTATTTTGTTAAATCATGAGATGCAATTATTTAGTTTGTAAAATGGATCTGTTTTTAGAAATTGACATTTTTCGACTATTTGTGAAGAGAATATAAATATTCCGAGGAAAAAAACATCATTTAGGATATGTCATTTCCAAAGACGCATTCTTGTATGAAAATAAAGTGGAATGTAATTAAAAGTATCGCAGTCGGTTTTCCAATACAAAAAAATAGACAGCTGCCTGCCGCACTCGGCCTCAATCGATTGAAAGAAAGATTCAAGCATATCAATGAATTGAAACTTCCAAAATAAAATAAAAAATTTGAGTTCGAATTCCTTTCTAAAATAAATTACTTTTTCCAAATTATGGAAATACGCAATCGGGGATGGAAAAACAAGGATCTGGCGAAGCAGTCTTTGGGACTTTTACCATCAATGTTCCAATTCCTGTGGCTTCACTCTTTTGTTCGATGCTTCGTCGGATAACTTGACTGAGATGGAGAGCCCGCCTTTCCACCCCTTTGACGTCCTCAACAGGGGCCATATTACATAATCAATAGTAATCATATGCTTCATTCTCTGGTGTACATGTCGATACATTACACTTCTTCGATCAAAGAAATGGACTCTTTGAAACAGGAAGAATTTCTTTCTCTTGTTTTCCATCCTCTTGGTCTATCGGAAAATCGATGGATACGATGCAGGCTGAAGTCACATTTCATCCTCAAACTCTTTAGAGAAAATTTCATCTAGGCGATGTTTTTATTATTTTTTTATGAATTTGGAGAATGAACAATGTAATATTCCTTACAATTCATTTATATAACATTTAAAATTAGATTAATCTAATTGCATTCGTTGATGTCAAAAATTGCCGCCTCGCTGTAATCGTTTTAGATAGAATGCAGGAAACGTTTGCTTTTGACTTCAGTGTATTTAAATTTGATCCACTAGCGTCAAAGGGGTAGAGCATCTTAGCCGTCATCTGAGCGTCTTGGCAAAAATGTTAAACTTCTTAACCGTCATCTGAGCTTCCTGACAAAGGGGTAGAGCTTCGTACCCATCATATGAATGTCATTGCAAAGGGATAGAGCTTTTACCCGTCATCTGAGTGTCCTGGCAAAGGGGTAGAGCTTTATACCCGTCATCTTAGCGTCCTGGCGAAGGAGTAGAGCTTCGTACCCGTCATCTGCGCGTCCAGGCAAAAGAGGAGAGCTTCGTACCCATCATCTGAACGTCCTTGCAAAGGGCCAGAGCTTCTTACCCATCATCTGGGCGTCCTGGCAGAAGGTTAGAGCTTCTTACCTATCACCTGAGCGTCCTGGCAAAGGGGTAGAGCTTCTTACCCGTCATCTGGGGATCCTGGGTTCGAGTCCCGGTTCGGCATGGTTGTTCTGCCTCTGTTCTATCTGTAACCTCCTTTCTAAAGGAGATGTGTTAGCCTATGAGAGATGTGAGAGTGACAGAGCCGTTCTCTTGGTCCTAGTTGGCAGTACTAAAACAAGCATCCCATCAGCTTAAATCGCTATCTTTGTAACTGCAGGGTTGTCCATCGCAAGTGCCATATAAGAAGCAATAGCACATATTACCCCGAAATCTCTTTAAGGTAGATGCAAGAAATTTTACATGTGATTTTTGCTCTAAATTTGTAGCTTTCTATTAAATTTGGCATGTGGCAGTATATGAATTTGATAATCGTAGGGCAAATGAACGAGCAAATCGAAGGAAAACTCACTTATGGAGTGTAAAGGGTAGAAGGCGATCAGTCACTTCATTTTGTGGAAATGTGATCTCTCGGGAAGAAGATCTCACTCAATATCTTTCCCATTTATGTTCCGTCGCATGACGCTATAAATTAGAATAAGATATTTCTAAGGAGAGAGGAATTATGATATGTTTCACAACAAGAACTGGTGTTTGATTCATTGCTTGTGCTACTAAGTCATACTTTAGCTCCTTCGCACACATTGACGTGGAATGGCTGTATTACTGGATTTTTAATTTGAAACTCTTAATTATGTGAATGTATTCTTCAATTTAAAAAGCCTGAATAAAAACGCTTCAATACTTCAAATGTTTTTGTATTATTATTGGAATCAAAATAAAAATAAATGTATCAGATAAGATGAGTTATCTAATTAGGAAGTGAAATAAATTACTAAGCCAAGGGATTAAATGAAAAAATCTAAAATAGTGTGTTTCCATTGACCACTACTAAATATAAGATTCACTCATGGGAAGGTACAAGGACTGGCAAATAGATTTCTACTGTGTACATGAGTCAAACGATAAATATATTGTTACGAACCTGTAATTTTGCTTCTCCGAACAAATAGTGTCAGCGTAATATAGAAGGATATACTGTAACTAGTATAAGATGCTGCAAGATGAGGTTTTTTTTTTTTGGGGGGGGGGGGGGGGGGGGGGGGGGGCATGAAAGGTCTACGAACTTGATAACTTAGAATTCAAAGAAATAAGAATGAGGTGAGATTTAATATGCAGACTTATGTAATGTTGTGTATATTGTAGATATATTATAGTATATAAATTGTATTTATTATGACAGATGCGTCGTATTTTTGTCGAAATTTTTGAGTTGTGTACTCTGTTGTGTACTTGTGAAGAATATAGGCAAGACAACTCAAAAATGCAGTTAATTTGAGGTTTAATCATGTAGTTAATGGATTTAAATAGATAGATTGATAGCTAATTTCTGAAACTTTAATAAGTGAGCCCTAGTATTTGTGATATGTCGTAATAGCGTATTATCATCGAAGGCAAACAAGTGTGAAAGATTTCAAAATTGTAATACAAAGGAAACATTGATAATATTTGATAACGGAACTTTGTCTTTACTAACATGAAAACAAATTACACAAAATAAATGTGCTTAAGAAAAAATCAGAGAAGAGCGCGGATGAAATGAAAAGGATTGAAAATGAATCTCATTCAAGCAAAAATCTGGATAAAAAACGAAGTTGAATTGCCTCCGAAAGTAATTTTTTCTTGAAGTCTGGCCAATACCTAATTGAGGATTTTGAAATCAGGAAGAGTGTCTTTGGGCGATAGGATTTTTTAAACCAATAATATTGGATTTCAGACTTCACACTTTTTTCCATTTTACGCTACTTGGCGTAACTTCAATGGGATAAAAGAAACCCTCACCCGCTACCTCTTTTGACGTTTCAAACGGAGAGATATTACATAATCAATAGTAATCATATGCTTCGCTATTCTGTGCATTGCCGGAATGTAACACTTCTTCGATCGAGGAACAGAATCACTGAAGCAGGCATACGTCACGTTTCTTCTTTCCTATCCACTTGCCACATCACTAAATCAATGATTGAGATGCACTCATTCGAACCTCCAGCTTTTCGATAACACAACCAGTGGCTCTTTTTACTTCTTTATCCATTAAATTTTGCATAGATTTCAGCATTTTTATAGCTCTCATTAATTGGTTTATATTCTTTGAATATTTCTAAAATTATTTTTGGAATTCAATTAATTTAATCCGTTACTTTGAATTAGCCACTATCCCCTGCGGTCCTCCATTTTGCAATTATGTTAACTCTCTTTCTGTTAAAGGAAATGATTTTTGCCTTTTCAACATCAGCCATAATTATTTTTACTGGTGATTCCTCCTGCTCGACGGACCAAAATTATGGTGATTCGAAGTGAGGAGTGGACTGAACTTTTTGTTCAACTTCTTTATTTTCCCATCTAAGTTCATCGCATGTCCTTCTGAATTTAAAAATAAGCATATGTCTGCAAGTTTTATCAAACAGAAGCATGAAACTTTATGCAGTTAAATGAATGTAAAATGAATATTTTTATAATTAACATTTTTACATTGTCAGGGCTGTATAAGTATTTAACTATCACAACTTTTAATAATCAACCATTAGAAATTCCAAAGTCTATTCATATAAGTTCGTACATTTGTTGCAACTTTTTATAATTCCTCCATAGGCAACATTCATTAAGAACAAGTTCTGCACATGAGTTCGTACATTTATTGCAACTTTGTCTAATTCATTCATAGGTAACATTCATTTAGGAACTAGTTGTGCCCACGATTTCATACATTTATTATAACTTTCTCTAATGCATTCATAGGTAACATTCATTTCGGAACTAGTTCTGAACTCGATTTCATACATTTATTGCAATTTCGTCTAGTTCATTCATAGGTAACATTCATTTCGGAACTAGTCCTGCACATGAGTTCATGATTCAGTTGAGAATTTGTTTCTATTTTTTACATCTTCATTCGTGCTTCCCCAAAAGATTTCGTTTATATCCTCTAATTTCGATTTTTTTTATTGCTACTTTTTTTTACCTGATTTAAAATTTCTTAATATGGCTTTTGTAACAAACCAAAAATCTTCATTTTTTTACAAAATAAATTATGCATACTGACTTCTTATTTACTTATGGGTAAATAAATAATTATTTCTTGTTTACATGATGATTGGTGGGGATCGGCAAAGGGTTAAAGGAAATAAAATTGCATTATTTTGTATATAAATTAATATAATCCGAGAGATGTACCTACTTCTATAATCACGCGATGTTAACAAAATATATAATAAATATTTCATTGAAACTACAAATAATTTTTTAAAGCAAGATTTCTTTATTTATTTCTTTTTTTCAGAATTCAGTTCTTGATAATTGCCCCCTTCTTCATCATCGTAAGAGATTCTGGAGATGGGTCCTATCTACTTGGCCAGATTTTAAAAAATTGGAAAAGTGATGAGTGTCATTAAAAGTACATAAATACAGCTTTGTATAGCTCTGCCACCAAGTTGAGACCAATTAATTGGAGACACTTTTTCTCAGTAATTCTTCGGAGTTTAGAGAACACCCGGAGTTGTATTTGCACTATCCATCTGTTAACCACAATGCGTTGAGCCTCTAATCGCTTCTCTGGCAATTTTGTTGACATTTGCTGTTTACATTATTTGCTTACAGTCGACATTATTATTCTTATATTATTCTGAACTGGCATGAATGGCTAATGCTCTGCCATTTCAATCATAAAATAAGTTCAGTAACATGCTATTTATATTAAATATTTAATTGCAATCATGCGCATGCGTACTCCTTACAATTTATAAGCGTAATTTTTTTAGAAAAATCAATGATGCGATTTTCACAGCAATTAGTTGAAGTCTTTCGTTCTACGATCAGCATTTAATTGATACTTATCTCTTAAAGAATTCAAGAAAGACCCCAACTTAAGAACCAATTATAATTTTGAACTTTCTGAGACTTTTTTCATATATACTTCTAGTGTGCATCTCTTGGTCCCGATAATCGCCTTTAAAATGAATCGTTTCTGAGAATACTGCTAAAAATTTAAGGAGAGAGCAGAAATACAAACTGTTCCGAAACGGTCATCTTTAACAATGAGTGCAACACAAAACACAGACGTTGACTGTCTTTTTCAATTCTATTCCAGGTTGACTTGAAACACAAGCACCAGAAAGAGGAAGAACCCGAGATCCCCATGGGCATCGACCTCAGTGAGTTCTACCTTAGCGTCGAATGGGACATCATGGCCGTTCCCGCGAGGCGAAAAGAACGTTTCTACAGCTGCTGCGAGGAGCCATATCCGGACATCACATACAACATCACCATTCGCCGGAAGACCCTCTTCTACACCGTCAATCTCATCATCCCCTGCGTCGCCATCTCATTCCTGTCAATCCTCGTCTTCTATCTTCCCTCCGACAGTGGGGAGAAAGTGTCTCTATCGATCTCCATCATGCTCTCCCTCGGAGTGTTCTTTCTCCTGCTATCAGAGATCATTCCGCCGACCTCACTGACCGTCCCATTGTTGGGCAAGTACCTTCTGTTCACCATGATTCTGGTTTCCTTCTCGGTCATGGTGACCATTGCGGTGCTGAACGTCAATTTCCGGTCGCCGGCCACCCATCGGATGGCCCCTTGGGTCAGGAAGGTCTTCCTGGAGATTCTACCGAAATTCCTCTGCATGGAGAGGCCAGAGGACGGGGACAACAAATCTTCCGATTCTTCCGACACCAAATCCGGTGTCCTGATCAGGACATTCGATGAGGTCATCAGCGATACTGTTCCTGGAGCTATCTTGGATAGGGAGAGAATAGTGGCCAACGAGATCGAATGTTCCTACATCGATGGACACCATGGGTCTAGCCTCCAACTGGCAGAGACCACGTCACAAGAAAGGAGGGAGAAAGAAGAAGCAGAAAGGGCTGTCCTTAATGTCCGATTCATTGCTCAGCATATGGAGAATCTGGATTCATATTCTGATGTAAGAGACTGCATATTTATTTTTGTCGTATTTGCACTTCGTAAAATTACATTTCAATTAGAAAAAATGCTGCCCACAATCGTTTTATCAGTATTATTGTCTCCCGCAGACAAATTTTTCTCTTATGATTGTCAGTAAGATAGCAAAATATTGCATTTTGTTGTATTAATTTTAATGGATTAAACAACAATCTGAGTGGTCCATGACTGGTTGCATGATCTTCATAACTAGGAAGTAGAGAAATTATGATGAAATTATTATTAGGAATGGTTGAATTAATTGCCTAAATTGCAACAAATAATCATTTCGAGTCCCGTCCTGAGATCTAAAAGCCCAATACGAACGGTCAAACCAACGATTCCCCAGAGTGAGTATTTACTTTAGTGGCGACCCATTAACCAATTTGGAACCCGCCTGGGATGCGAAGAGGTCTTTATTTATGTGATAACTTTGTTTCATATTTGCGATGTTTTACCTCGGAGGGAAAACAACAAAAAGAACAACCTTTTCGCGTATACTTTATTGACAGTAGAAAAAATGTAGCCATTAAGAGAATTAAATGCTTTTTTTAGTAATTATTGCACTCGTATTCTTTAAATTTTAAAAGGATTAAACCTAGTTTTTTTCCCTTCAAGTAAAAATAAATTAACTGAAACATATATAGTTATTAGCTATCTTCAAAATATGTATTAAACAACTTTTTATCAGTATTTGCACTATTTAAATGCTCTGAGCTGAAATTTGACTTTATAATCGCTAAATTTTTAATACTTCTAGTTAAGGATATATTTGATAAAATAAGTGGGAAAAACACTTTAGGTTTTAACATAAAATCCTATATTTATATATAACATTTGAAAGGCTACAGCGTTTGTTAATTTCTAATTAATTTCCATTAATTTCCATTTTTTCTCTTTGTACCATAATCTTTCTATGTAAAAGTGAATGTTTGTTTATTTAAATCTCTTACAAATTCACAACATTTGGCGGATTCGAACTAAATTTGGCGCTGATATTCCTGAACATTTCGAAAGATTAACTGTGATATTGAAAAACTTCCAAACTTGTTTTAAGTTGATGAAAAGATTTGAGAGATCTTAAATCTTCGCCATAATCTCGGAAGAAAAACATCGGACCATGATTTATTTTGCATCATGTTCAAATCCATAAACAAATTTTCATTTTTTTCCCCTTACAAGTTTACTTCGATTTTCAATTAAATTTTTGTTTATTTGTCTGACCTCAATTTGTATTTGTGAAATATTTGTATCAGATGGTAATTTTAGAACAAGGTATTTTATTTGAAAGGATTCTAAAAAATACCAATGTCCTCTTTCATGAGATTTAAGAGGATTACCGGACGAAAACTGACGCCTGAATAGTTCAATTTCTTCTAGAATTGTACAAGACAATGAGACTGTTGGAATATTTTCCCTTTTAACGTTAATAACCAAGACCATTTTGAATATCTCCTCGTGTAGTTGTTATTACCCATGGCATTTTACAAGCAAAGTTGTCAGCAATTTGAGCCCAATTTAGCGTCCCTTTTTTTCAGTTGCGCAAAATAAGGCCAAGAGTACGATTTGGCTACTTCATGCTTCACATTCGATTGCACAACCCCTTTTTACTGGGGGCACATAAACGCAACTCAGATAGATCACTGAAGAGCAACCATGCCCGAACCGATATTTGAACCCGGGACGCTCAGATCACGGAGAAGATACGCTGTTCTTTTGCCAGGATGTCGGCAGTATCTCCCTTCTCTGTGCCAGTCCATCGACGAGTATCATGTCAAAAATTTTGTTCTGGACTTAGTATAGCTTTTGTCTAGCTACTGAATGTGAGACACCTTTGTCAACACAAGCCACTTCTCGAGTACTACAAATAAAAATCTCAATTACACTTGTTGAATTTCTTTCCATTAAAAGTCAGTAAATTGATATGATTGAGACTTGACTAAAAGATGGCGTCTTGTTAAGCATATTCTACATTTGGCTGTATGATTGCATTCTGGAGCACCGCAGACATAACAGATGAGCGAGACTCTGGCTATCGAGGATTCTTCCAAGGACCTGTCATTGTTATTAGAATCCCGCCAACTTTGACTGCGAATTCCGGTATCATGTCAAGTGCGATTGAAAATCCTTATCGGAGACTGTCGATCATACGGAATTTTAAAATGTTTGGAATAAATATCTTATTTATGGTCTGTCTTTTATGGATCTGACTGTTTCTTTGAGCCTTCCAAACTTTTGGTTGGTCGCAAATTTTCTTAAGTTTCCAGTTTGGTCATCATGTGTGACTCATTCACACAATTCGTCCTCTACTTCTGAAAAGACACGTGTCTTCATTTGATTGACGATCATCAAGTTTTTCAGTTGATCAAATTCCTGCAACCAGCCTTCAAAATAGTTTATTAACTCAAATTGAAATTCTTTCCAAGTTTTATCCTGGGCTTTATTTACTCGAGAGACTAAGCATCTTTTCTCCGCTTAATTTAAATCTTTTCAAAGGCGAATCTTCGGTGTGGCCAAAATCTTGATATGTCCTTAGATTCCCTTCCAATGAATTTTACAACTTCATTAAGTAAGACATCAAGCAAATGAGCCACTCGCTCTTCTTTGACAAGTTTCAAATTGCCGTTTTTTCTTTGTGTAGGAACAACAACATATCATCTTCTTTGGGATCAAAATTAGGAACCAAATTTTTAATCTGCAAACTGAGTTCCTTTATAGAAGCAACACTAGAATTTGTGAACTGCTCACGGTTTTGAGCTTCAACATGCAAATGAAGTTTCTCTAGTTTAAATGCATTTTCGCGAGAAATTCTTCATTGCATCTTTTGTATTTTTTCCTATTCTTTCTTATAATCTTTCAGTGATAGTCAGAAACTCCTAAAAAATTCTATTGTAATTTTCATTCAAAAAAATTAAATCTGTAATCTAGCTAACACACAATTCTTTTGGAATTCCTATACCCATTTCTTGAGCTAATTTCATGAAATCACATTTGCGGCCTTTTTCCCAAGATAGTATATCAATATTTGAAAGTTGAAAATATAACGCAGCGCTTTATTTTTTAATGCCTTTTAAGCAATCAAAATATTGTAAAAATGTTGAAAATATTTGTTAATTATTTGTATTCCAAAATTGCTTCCATAAATTAATATACCTAAAGCTATTTTTTTATTCTTCGATAAAATAATATTTTCCCATATTTGTGTAAAGAAAAAAGAAAAATAAATTATTTTCCATTGCAATAAATTTACCAGCAGTTATTAAGCAGAGAATAAAAAATATTTATAACATAAATTCAAAACTAAAAACGAAATACTTTTATTTCACCACCAACTTCTGAAAATATTCATCAATTTGTATGTATACTTAGTCTCAACTCAACATTTCCTGTTTGAAAATTACTTTTTTTTTTCTTTTTACCGGATGCAAAAGTGTCAACTTCCGGGACTATAATACACAACTAAAAGATATTAGCTCTAAGATTATTTCTAAAATTTATTAAGTTCGATTAATCAAATTAGCTGTAAAACTAAACTCTTTCCCAGCGGAAATAGTAGAAGAATTTCTATGAAAATATTTATATTTGTTTTTACCGAAAGTATAAATAAAAAACAGAAAATGAATTCATAATTATCGTTCTTTCAAAGTTTCTTTTACGCGATTATTTATTCAGCAGTAAAAATAGACACACAAAAAACAAAATGCATTCAATTATGTTAATGTTATATATTTTTGATTACGTCTGTTTGCAAAGACATTTGCATAAAAATGCATTGGAAGAAACCTGGTGCATGTTTTTTACGCAGAATTTATTGGTTACTTTCATATTGATGACGAAATCTATCGAAGGGAGATTTGTTTCTCAATTCGTGTGCGTATAAATTCCTAAATTCAATTAGCCAGAAAAATGGAATGTGCTATATGGGGTTATCAGATAATTCATGGGCTGTATTAATATTTCTTTCTCTGATTGAGTGATTTTCTGTGTGCAAATTCGAAGCATTGTCATAAATCGAAATTACTCTCTTAGAACTTGAGTCGCTGGTTTAAAAGAAATCGACCCAATTTGCGTGCTGTGTATTGCTCATAGCAGATGAATGTTCAGTATTATAGAAATATATAATATAGTCGAGGTAAAGTCGTTTATAAAATGAGTCCAACCGTTCTTACAAAGTTTAAAGTACTGTCCCCATCAGAGTTATTATTGTTCGGTATATTGTTTCAAAATATTGCCTTTCATCATGAACCTGAATGATTGTTTCAAATTGCTCTCATCAACTCTTCCAGTAACATCATATCACTCAGCCACATTCATATATCATCCTTCCGGTTGAAATAATATCTTTCAGTAGAGACTCCGTATTTCCTAAAGATATCGGAATTATGAAGGATGTGGGATTTCAGTGGGATATTTCCAACCTAATGACAGATTTAAGAAGTTGAATCTTATATCTACGACATACTTCCCTTCATTGTTTTTTTCTTAAACACTGCTTTATTGTCAGCGTTACATCAAATTTTTAACACTTTTAGGTTAATATTTTACTTAGTGACGGCTAACCTTTCGATAAAAATAAAAATGTTTTGAATGAGAGTAAATATTTGGCATTCGATGTTTCCTTAAAATCGCCTATGCCAACAAACCTGAACTACATCAAGTTTACTCAAAATAAAATTTGGCATATGGTTTTGTGATCAAAACTGTATTTTTTTTTTTTTTTTTCAATTTTTGGTTCCAATCGGTTTTTCTTCATTATACTATCAGGGAGTGTGTCAAGAGAGTGACAAAAGCATATATACTATTCCAAACCATCAGTTTTTCTTGGCATACACCCTGGCAGCATAATCAAGGAAAACCAATTTGAACCAAAAATTGAAAGAAATGTTGATTTGGTCACAAAACCATATGCCAAACTTTATTTATATCGAATATTGCTTTGAGTTATCATGTTCAAATGGATAAGTTGAATACAAATAGACAGACAGACAAACGGTGAATTTTATGACCGATTTAAATCAAACCTTGATGCAATTCTAGAATTTTGATGATATAACTAGACCCAAATTTCACACATCTAGATTTTTGTGTTATCACTTTCTTATATATGCTGTCTAATAGATAGATTTAGTATTGATTAAATTTCCAAAATAGATATGCCAGAATTTGATAGAAATCATCTGGAATCTCTGTGTCAAAAATTTGCTTTCTTCATTTTTTAATCATCTCTTTTTATGATTCAAAAATAAAAACAGTGTGTAGATGCTGTTTCACAATTAATTTTTTCAAACTCAGGAAGGTTTTAAATTTAAATCTGCGGACGGAATGTTTTCTGACCACAATACTTCGTCTCAATACGCTTCTTTCATCAGAAAATAAATATATTCACCGATCATTTCATCAAATGCCTGAGGATTTCAGATTATCATTTGAAATTCCCTTTTTTCAATCTAGCAAATGAACAAATAAAAACCACTTTCCGAAATCCATTTCTGGAAATTTAGACGTATTAAAGCGAATGAAGAAAGGCACGCCGCTCCCTTCCTCTCTTCTCTGGAAAATAACTACTCAGAAAAAAAGAAAGAAGCAGGGAGGGAAGAAGAAGTAAAAAAATGAAGCAGTTCTCTGCTTCTGATGAGGCCGGCAAGAGATCTATAGCACCGATGGGGGATTGGAAAATCTGAAGTACCGCATTTCTGGTGATGTATGGTCGGCTCGCTAAATCTATCTTACGCTGCTATTGTAAAAGGGGATTTGACAAATTAATTTCCCTACCCCCGATCAATGGGCGGTATCGATCCCTTGGGGGAATGGATTCATCCTTTCGGTTGTAAATCCCAGTTTTGAGGGATCGGGCGAAGAGAGAACACTTTGGGAAGGATTGCTTTGGGGTGTGAAATTAAAGCATCTGAGTTAAATGAAATGAAGGACTAGTAAATTCAGTTCGCACAGTTTTCTAGCATTTTCCTACTGAGTGAAAGAGGAACTCTTGAAAGAATAAGCCAGGGGTGACGAATCTTTATGGGTCCACTTACCATTTTGTTCTGAAGAAATGTCTAATTAGGTATAGACGTGCCGACAAATAATTTTGGCCTGCGATTATTAGAAAGATAATAAAACTAAATACCAACAACTCAAAACTCTTTATATCCTACGAAAAAATATATTTTACACTGTATTGCAGTAAATGTTTTAGTTATGTGTGTCATTCAAATGAAAGTCACTTTAGTGTGACTTCTGTTGTCCCAGATTAGACGATAAATAACTTATATTAGGATTGTAACGTTACTTTTACATGTTTTAGCAGAATGCATGCTGAATTGGAGTCATTTGCCAAACAAAGAGATATTAGCTAAAAACTTTCTAAGCGAGTCTTTAATGCTATTCATCTCTGAAAATATTGATTCGCAGCTTCATGCATATTTTCATCTATGCCTGAATCATAGATTCAGAGAGAATATTTAAAGCATATTTTCAGGATGGTTTAAGCATATTTTAATATAGGCATAGATTTAAGCATATTTTCAGGATGAAAATATGCTTAAAATAGCATGAACCAGCTTCTTCAGACTGTTAAATGTTTGAATCAAATTCCATATTTCTGAAATTTTATTTCTAATATTTTTACTTATGTTGCTTGCTAACCTTTCTGTTTCAATCCATTCCAATTTTTTTCTTGCTTCATTAAATTTTTGAATCCATATTGAAACTAAACTGGAAATCAATCAGTTGCATTTCATATTCTGCAATTTCCAACTAATCGAATTTGAACAGAGTAATTTTATCATATGAAGTCATTGCGACCTGTTTTGATCGCTGGAGTGCTCAAAATATTGTCATCAATGGCACCCGTGCCACTGGTTCACCATTCCTGGAATAAGCTTCCCATTTCAAAGGAAGTCAGTTTCTTTAACGACTCTTTCAGGAAATTGAAGAACTCATTGTCCAAGTCGAAGCATAACATTAAATGCTTCGAAGTCACCAGCGAGGCGATACAATTGAAATGAATTTTACTAAGGAAAATCTTATAAAATATTATATGCGATTAATTATTCCCTTATCTGAGAAGATATGAGGATGTGGTGATATCTTAATAAGACAGATAACATCTACTGGAGATGAGCATGCTTTTGTCCTGTGGTATGTTACTGGCCTACAAACCCAAATGTCCCTGGTTCTATCCTGAGCCAACACAAAATTCCCACAATGGTGACCTTGGACGTGATGAACCTTCATCTTCAAGCAACTGATGTGTGGCGCCATCTACCCGCAACCAAAGTCGTCAGACTCACTTGATGCAGCAACACAAAATCGTCAGACTCACTTGACGCAACAATTCACGCACGCTCGCCATAACGCTTGGCGAAACTAAAAAGCTCTACGCTCGCCAAACAAAATTGGGTACGGCGCAGTAGACACAACAGCAACCTCTCACTCAACAAACCAATTCATCACCACTCAACAACAACTCATATCGTTCGTCTAACTCACTGGTGGGTGAGTCTGTGGTGATATCTTAACACGTTCGCTGCCGGTTACGTGAAGATGGGGTGATAGTTATTGCCGCACTGTAGAAGTGGGTTTTTCCCAGAAGCCGAATTACTTTTTATGACAAATATGATTGAAAAGTGGTAATAAAACATAATTATGTGCATCATACTGATTAGAAAGTAATATGCAAGCCTTTCCTGATAGAATATTTTGACCACGCGCCAGCGCGTGATAGGCACTAGAAGTAAAATTATTTCCTAAATGCCACATTACGCGCTGGCGCGTGATGCGAAAAAATGAAAATAAATAATGAAAATAAATTTCAAAATGATGCATGATATTTTATGTCTATAAAATATGTAATATAAATGAAATCTTATAAGTAGGATACAATGATAATATATCTGAAAATAATACTTATTTGTGGGTCAACTTAGCACAGTCCAAGCAATAACCAGGAGATCCATCACAAACTTTGCAGTTATAAATGGTATCTTTACGTTTCCCCTGGGAATAGCAACTTTTGCATTGCTTTCTTTTAACTTTTCCGGCTTTTTTCTCTTCCCGGATACCTAGCACATGTTCAGTTTTCGACTGATCACACACGGGAGAACGAAGAACAACAGATGGCTGTTTCAATAAACTGCGTATCACGGATAGACGATAGTCATACAGTGGTGTTTTTTTATTGGAATACTTATTATAGATAAAGTGGGAATTGTTCATCATTATTTGCAAAATATGTACAAATATTTTCGTGGGCCACCTAATTGTTTTTCTCTCACAGGGATAATGAGAAAGCATCTGATCTTGCTTATCAATACCTGCCATAAATTTATTATATTCAATTACAGGTAGAGGTTTCGATATAATTTCACCTCTTTTGTTCGTTTTTTCCTCCATATCATTTTTATATTCATTGGAAATGTAAGTGACGTCTCTCTTATCTTGCCACTTTGCAATCATCACACCATTAGCATACTTTGCTACAGTTTGTCCTTTTTTCAGTTTTTTTTCGTTTACCTCTTTCAGAAATGGCTTCCTGTTTTTTCTGATTGTCCCAGTGCAATGGGTTTTTCTGTCTGCAAGACATTTTGCCAGATCATAGCTGTTATAATAATTATCCATAAATATGCTATGTCCTACATCCAGCATTCCCTCAAGTAAACTCATAATGACTCTTTGTGTACGTCCTTTTCCACCCAAATCATCCAATATATCTATATATACCAAAAATTTCAGAACCATACCATGAGGGGTTGTTATCATGTACAATTTGATGCCATATTTGTAACGTTTATTTGGTATATACTGTCTGAATATAAGCCGACCACGCCACAATACCATTGATTCATCTAAACTGATCTCGCGCCCCGGATAGTATATTTCAGATACTTGCGCGTTGAACAAATTCACCATATTTCTTATTTTATACAGTCGATCCTTTGGAGGTTTTGTATTCTGCTCCGGGATTTTTGAGAAGTGCAATGCCCTCAGTAACAAAAAAAAACGATTCCTGCTCATATTTTCTGAAAATGCATGTAAACCAAACAGTGAATCTGTTTTCCAATAATCTTGTATACGGTTCATTCGTATAGTTCCCATATGTAAAATTAATCCCACAAATACTAAGAGTTCCTCTTTTGTGGTGTCCTTCCAGGCATTGATACGAGACTGTGTTTTTTTTTTCACGATGAAAAAGTACATTATGAGCATAATCATTAGTTTGAGCAACTATTTCCTCCAAGATACTGTCGGTGAAAAAATGACGAAAGAAATCTGTAGGATTCTTACCTGAAACAGGTTGGAGCAAACACTCTGATTTTATGAAAGGAAATTTCTTCATTGATGTTGAATCGTTTTCCCAAATTACCTTTTCCACTATAGCTGAAAGATCCTGCTGACATGCAGCCTCTTGCACGATTCGTTCTTCTTCATCATCATCTTCATCAGAGTCCGAAATAGGATGGGCACCAGAGGGAGGAACAAATTCATCGTCACTGTCATCATAGCTAAAATCCCTCGGGTACTCATCCGATAGCTCATGCAACAAAACTTCTATCTCTTCATCCGTTAGAGCCTTATTATTTTTAGTTTTTCTCTTTTTAGGGCGCGAAGGCCCTGCACTATAATCTATATCACTCATATCAAAAAATTATTTTTTCAATAAAAAATAAAGTATTAATTTGGAAACCACGATTATTTATACTTAGATTATAACCATCACTCCATGCCAATACCAGCAGAAATACCCTGCATGCAATGCCAAATGAACAGGAGAATGAATAATCAGATAAAGATTTTCCCGCGCCAGCGCGTGACTGGCTATTGCGACTTCACCCCACATCACGCGCTGGCGCGTGATTGGCCCCTTAGCGTTGGCGCCATATCACGCGCTAGCGCGTGATCGGCAGCGAATGTGTTAATAAGACAGATAACATGTACGGGAGATGAGCATGCTTTTGTCCTGTGGTATGTTACTGGCCTACAAACCCAAAGGTCCCAGGTTCTATCCTGAGCCAAATTCTCCTTCCCACAAGGACTTAAAGTGGGAAAGGTTATCGAAATTGCAACTATTTTGCTACAATGTGATTCGCTTTCCGGGTACGAAAACTTTATAAATTTAAGGAAGAAACATTTTATAGATCCACTTTAATTTGTTTTCTAAACAACTGTATTTAAAAAAAATTATTTTCTTCGTTTTTATTTTTAAATGCATTTTCCATTATATTTGCTGCAAAATCAAATTCTAATTAACATGCCGTTTGTAATCAATTTGATAGCGAATCGGACAGGAAAAATGTCCATTAAGTAAGAACAATTTTTTTAAAAATCGCCTAAGCTATATTTGCTGATAAAACCGATCGATCATGAAACTTTAATTATTTCTTTTTGCATACTTAACTCTCATGAATACATTAATTATTTTGCAAACAAAAAAGTATGTATGTAAAATCAAGGATTTATTTTTATTTCTTTCTACTTAAAATTGTATTTTTGTCTATATCATTAGTTTATTTTAACCATAAACTAATGAATTTGATAAAAACAATATATAAGTTTGTTTTAATTAGATTTTATTTTAAAAATTAGTTTATTTTAACAACATATACAGATGTATCTATCTGATAAAACGCGAATATATATGTTTGAAAATGAAATGAGACTAATGGAGTGTTAAAATAAAGCAAGTAACTGAAGGATGTGTTTTGGAATACGAAAATAGTGCATAGTCATTATTCTCATCTGCAGCTCTTTATTGTGCATAATTTTAGTGTTTTCATTTAGAATGAGTGAAAGGGAAAATTCAATTTGAAAATTAAATATTTTGAAACTTAAACACATTTTTCAAAAATTGCTTAGTGATAATAAATCTGCAATTAATATACACGATGAATGAGCAATTTTTTATTTCGGTAAAATAAACAACCAAAGTAGAGCCAATTTTATTCCAAAACAATGCTTTCTGCTAAAATTATCGCCAGCTTGAAACTGAACAAAAGAACCGAGAAGGGGGAATTATCCCTGAGTTAAAATGATTAAATGCAACGAGGCTAGGAAATGGAATGTGACAAAAAAATAGAGCATAGACTCGGAAATATCTGATCTCAGGAACTCAAGTGGCGTTTAACACCAGGCCGGATACAGGGACGAACTTCCATCGCAGATACTTCCTTAACGATTAATCAGACTCTTTCACCCAGGATGAGGGAGAGAAAGGAAAAATGCGCTCAAAGGAGAAAGAAATACATAAATGTAGAACTTAAGGCTGTGAATGTTTATCTCGGGATCAAATATCACTACATTTGATAAATGCAGTACCGACACGAATTAAAAACAATCTTTAGGAAAAAAAAATCGCATTACTTCCATTCTTTATGAGACATAATAAAAGATCTATTTCTGAAATTTTGGAACACTCATAATTAGCACAGTTTTTTTTTATTTTATTTTCAAATGAATCAAATGTAACAAAAAGTTATTTTTAAAAAAAGTGCTGCTGTTGTTTCTGATTCTAGGTGGTATGGCAGTGTTATATCACCTCTATGACACCAAACATCTCTAAAATGTCCAAAAACAATAGCAAAATCCTTAAAACCTCAAAAATAGTAAAATGTAAAGATTTAAGAATGTGATTGTTGGAGGCTTGATCTGCCTTGCACCAAGGACATTCAGCAAAGGTCCACCATCCGTGTTGGAAGGTGAGGGATTAGTTGTGTCCATTGAAAAAAGAGAGAGAGCCGTTTGCTGTTTTCTAGGAATCTTGAAATCATTTCTTTTTCTAACTTATTACCTGATGACATGATTTTTGCGGGATTAAATTAATAATTTTTTTTGTCTCATTATTATTTCGTGATGGCATAGTTTTATTTTAATACTTGTTCGAAGGAGGTGGCATTTTGTGATGTAATTTGGAAAAATCTGATTGCACAGCAAAATTAATTAAGAATTTATCAAATAATAACTTAAAGAAGAATAATGTTCTCACATTGTAACTTGAAATTTGATATCGTAGATTTCATTTTTACTTATTATTATTACTTTTTAATCTTTTAGTATACAGATTTTCACTTAAACTGCTCTATTTCTACAGAAGGCAGTATTAGTGATTTACACTAATTGTCTGCGATGGTTTTGTAATATTTTTAGACTTCGCTAGTGCATGAAACGGTTGAAATAAAGAGACAAACTGATCAAGGTGTGTTCCTCTCTTCCAGATTGAAAGTGACTGGCAGTTTGTCGCGATGGTTTTGGACAGACTGTTTCTGTGGATCTTCTCCATAGCGTGCATCGTGGGAACAGGGTGCATCATCCTGCGAGCCCCCGCCCTCTACGACGACAAGCAGCCAATAGACGTCCTCTTCTCGAGAGTCACCCCGAGGCTGAGGCACCTCAACTGAACTGTACTTCACAAGATTTAGAGTTCAGTCTGTTAATCTTATCGCTTAATCCGATGATTCTTTTTTTCTTGTCTTAACTTAATCGCTGCCGAAATCAAAACAAAGCATTTAAAATCGAAAAAATAAAAGATCCTTAAGGTGTACTTACACATTAGAAGATTTTCTTTTTAAGTTTTAACTTCAAAAATCCAATTTTTTCAAAGTAGCTCATAAATATATGTTTAGACCCTTTTATGCCCTTTATTGTTTAAACCCTTTTATAAGTTGAAAAATCGAATTACACTAATTATTAATTAACTGATATTTAATAAGTTAATTAGCATATTTTTTTAACATACCTTAAATTCTAATTTGTTAAATTCTAACTTAAATTCTACTTAATTCTTAACCTTAAATTATAACACACAATTCTAGTTGGAAAGGAAGAATAATATTAGTTGTTATGCTATCTGTCTCAATCAAGTTATAAAAATATAATTTTTTAAGCAATTTTTTCATTAACGATCAATAGAAAAAGAGAGATTTTTTCTGAAATTTTAACTTTCAAATAGCTGTTACAAATGTATTTCTATAAAACAAAGTATCCACTGCTTCATACAGATTATTTGATGTATAAACAATTGTATTCGGATCATTTCTTGTTGAGCTATGATTATTTGAATGAAGTAACAAAGTGGAAAGATATCATTCTTCAAAAATGAGTTTTTAAAAAACCGAAACTAAAGATTTTAATGAAAATACTTGAAGAAAAATCTTTATAACTCAAGAAATATTCCGTATAATGACAACATCTTGGTATCGTGTGAAAGCTGAAGGATCAAAGAACATTTGGAAGCAATAAAAAGGGTTATTTCGAACGATTTTCGAAGTTTCAAGTGTGTGCGTACACCTTAATTAAGATATGTGCTGATCTAAGAAAAAAATGTGAAATGTCTACTAATTAGATCTGCACCCAATAACGGGATATCTCACGATTATATCAATTAATTGCGAAAAGATTGTAAATAAATTCCGCGAAATACAGCTATGATTGTGAGATATTCTTGCATTAAAAACGTATATCAAAGTTATTGCTGAAGAGATACCCCCAAAAGAGTGTATAACTAGTTCCTATAGGAATTTAAGTCGTGTGCTGTGAAATATTTCGAAATAAAAGGATTAAACGGTATAACAGGTCCTTTATTAAAATTTCCATATCTGATATCATTAAGAATTGAAGAAATGTTATTATTTTTTGAAAACTTTCTAGCCACTCGTACTCGTAAAGCCTCTGGCGAATGGATTTTGCGTGATTTCTATATAAATCGCGAGGTGAGCTTAAAATTCTGTACGGCTATATGAATCACTTTATGTTGTATCATACTAATCATTAATATATTTTAAAAGTAGTATCTAATTTTATTATAAAGTTTTGTTGTACTAACCTTAGAAAAACAAAGCTGAATTATATTGGAAATGCAGAATGATTTTTTTAACTGACGGTACTCGGAGACCTCTGTAGCTCATACTTTTAACCTCAAAGCCACCAAATTTTGTACGGGAACTATTGAAGACATGGGGGAAATGAAAACAGTTTCAAAAATGACGATAGTGGAAAATGTTTTGTTTTACACTTTATGACAGCAATAATTTTGCATAAAACATGGAGAAAAGTGCATAAGATCATAATCGATAGGTTTCAATTCATGCAGAAGACTGATTTTATATTGGTAAATTCGAAAAAAAAATTCTGAAAACTTTCCATACTGTAGAAACACTGATACCCAGTTGTGCGGTTATTAAATCAACAGATACTTGAAATGATTTTCAATACCCCTCTTCTTTTTTTATAAATGTGCTTATGCTAGTATTGATTACGTAATCGCGATTTTGTATTTTGCCGTTTTTCACCGTGTTTTATGCAAAATGTTATCTGTCTTAGAGAGTCAATTGCCACATTTTCCACTATCGGTAACTTTTTTAACTTTTTTTGTGGCTTCCTGTTTCCCATGTTGTCAAAAGTCCACCTATAAAATTTGGTGTTTTTGCGACTGTTAGTTCGAGCTACACAGGTCTCTGAGTACCGTCATCTTTAAAAAAATACCTTGCATTATTGATCTAAACCAAAAAACACCCTATATATTATAAGCATTAATATTGTGGATAAAAACGTGAAAAATAAATCAATTCCTGCATTTTTCAAGAAGTTCCACACCTTAGGAACATATAGTGGAAAATAACTGATATATTTTAAATTTTATGAACGCAACTTTGTGAAACAAATTAACGTAAACAAGAGCTCAATCCTCGCAAGTAGCTCCTGACAGCTGATATGCAAAATTATAAGAATATTCAGAATCATTCCAAATTCTATGTATAATCTGTTAAGAGAAATAGAAAATAAGAAAAGGAAAAATAACATAACAAATCGGAAATCAGTGAATGACTGAATAGGAGAAATTCCAATTTTATCTTTGCTTAAATTTTCATAAATTAGTTACCTACGCACTCTATTTTATGTTTGAATGGTTTTTTTAAGCTAATAGTATTGACCTGTTATCTGTATAGTTATCTTAATAGTATGAAATACATGCTTGTAGATTTTATATGTTACGAAGAGCATTCTGAATTTTTTTGGTTAAATGGCTTATAATGTCGAACAATATTTTTCAGCTGTGTACTGTGTTCTATTGTGAATAATATTGTTTGATACTATAGATGTATGTATATGTGTGTTGTACTACCTGAATAACCAATGTCTCATATTACATTTATTCTTTATTATGAAAGCTATATTAAATGATTTGGCAGTTTCAAATCTTATAACATCTTTACTAATTATAATATGAAAAATATTATAGTATGAAAGGAAACTTATAGGCAAAACTAGATCATTTCAACTTCATTGACTATGATGGACGATAAATTTGTTTTTCAACTCGTGTAATGTTTATTCTCTGAACTGTAACAAGTATTGTGCAGTTTCACATCAAATGCGTGAAAGGATCCTATTGCCCCAAAAACATCGTATAATATTGTACAATATATCTGCCGTAAGAAAAATTCAGTAGTTTTAGCTGTGCAATATTATGTAATATTGTATTGTATTGATATCATATAGTGTTCAATATTGAACACTGTTTTAAAATCCGTTTGGGCTGCTGGAGTCCATAAATGTTTGGTACAAAAGCTGTTTGTCTTCAAATACATTTTCATTCCTTCTGTGTCTCAGTTAGATTGATAGTTATTATTACTTTGATAGATAATAATTACTTTCTATATTACTTATATTTATCATTTTGCAATTTACAAACTCTCATTATCCATTGAGTGTCACATATCATTCATAAAAATATTTATTTATCCTATTTAATCATCTAGTAATGTTGTATAAATGAGTACAGATAACTTAAAACTTGCTGATGATTGTAAGTAAGGATATAATGTGAATTGTTTTTTAATGAATTGGCGCTGATGTTTGATACTTTGAGTGCAGTACAATATCGAATGATGTATAAATATTTATTTGAGACACGTATTATGCACAAATACTTTTTTCTTAGCAGATTTACTCCACTTTGTTTCCATGTATTGTGACATTTAAACTGAATTCTGCTAAATTTGGGACATTTCGCAGAACCTTGAGCATTCAGATAGAGTTTGAACATGAATTTGGGCAGTAAAAATAGATATTCTTAATGCCAAACTAAACTCTCAAAACGGTCATAAACTTGTAGGAATTGACCTTTTTAAACATTTTTAAAAAATTCAAATTAGCATTTATTCCCTGGTTCATTTTTTATCTATACCAATTTAAAATATCATCTTTCATTCGAATTTATTTCACTTGTACGGTTGTCGTCCTCGATAACCACAATTGATAGATTTATTAAACACTTTACCGTTAAATTATTACACAACTTTTTATGAAATTTTGATTAGGTTCAGATTAGAATCGAATTTTTTATTTTTAAATTTAATTATGCATTGATTTTTATAATACTATGGCTGATTGAAATTGTTTTAAAAATTATTAATTTTGAACTTTTTTTTACTTTTATCTATTTAATTACTAAAATACTTATTAACTAAAATTTTCTATTATTATTACTTCTAATTATTAAAATAAATTACTATTTATTTACTATTTATTTACTATTAAAATAAATTACTATTTATTTACTATTTATGTATTTTTTATTAAAAGTGTTAAAATTTTAAAAAATACTTTACTGCAATTTTTATGAAAAAGTTTTACAATCTACTTTAATATATATCAGTGATATTCTCAGACAATTGAGTTTGTATTTTCAAATCAACTGAATTCTGTTGAAGCTTTGGACTATCCAAAATTATTCTCAGGAAACAGCATAGTAAACCTGCGCTTTATCTTCTTATTATGTAAATCTGAAGATACATTATGAATGTGTAGCTGCGAATTTGGTTTCTGCGAAAAGCCATTCTTGTTTTCCTGTTTTTGAAAAGGAAATACTAAATGGTTATTCCTTAATTGAATATAAAAGTGGTTGAATAGTTTCAGGAAAATTTAACGTTCCACTTTGTCCCAAAAGCAATGGATTCCGATGATAATGCAGCTGCATTGTTTTTGGTACTTTAACATACACAAAAGAAAGGTATTCAACCTCTTGTTCGCCATTGCCTTTAAAGCAATGCAATTCGATTGCAATGCAGCTGCATTGTTTTTGGTACGTTAATATACACAAAAGGAAAGTATTCAATTCCTTGTTCGCCATTGCTTTTAAAGCAATGAAACTCAATTGCAGAGCAGCTGCATTGTTTTTGGTACCTTAAAATACACAAAAGGAAAGTATTCAACTTTTTGTTCGCTATTGCTATTAAAGCAATGAAATTCGATTGCAATGCAGTTGCACCAATTTTCATGCTTTGACATGTACAAAGACAAAGTATTCTAATCGTCATAAAATTCACCCTCCAAATTTTGACGAATTTCTACACTTCGCATGGAAATGATAAATTTCACGTTTCCTAGTTTGCAAAATAAACCTTTTTGGACAAATTTTTATCTATTGATGTACATCTTAACAAAAACTTGATGGTTTAGACGGATAAGCTCGCTATTTTGTCTGTTCTAGTTGTAGAATTTCGACCAAATTTAATAAAAGTTCACCTTCGGATGTTTCTGTATTCTTAATTACTGAAATATTACAAAATGTAAATTTCCTGAATGCATTGTAATCGAATTTTCACTTACTTGCTGGTGATTAGTTTTTGAATTTCGCATAGGTAAGTCATCTCGCTTACACAACGCTGTTTAAATGCCCAATTCATCTAGTAATCTATAGTTAAATTAACTATTCCTTTTAAATGCCAAGTCATTTTACTATCGATTTAGTATTTTCTTAAATACATTTTGGTTCTATTAACTTGTCATCACATTATACCAGGGCTGGCGAACCCTAATGGATCTACAAGCTATTTATTCTACAGAAATGTCTATAGAGATATAGACGCGTCGTCAAATAATTTTGGCCTGTGATTATTTGGAAGAATAAAACTAAATACTAACCACTCAAAACTCTTTATTTACTGCGAAAAAATTCATTTTACACTGCATAGCAAAAATGTTTTTAGTTATGCGTGTCATTCAAATGAAATTAACATTAGTTAACGTAACTACTATTGTTGCAAATTAGATGACAGTTTATATTAGGCTCGTAAGATTTTTTTTCTAAAGAAATGTCTAATGAGTTATAGATGTGCTGTCAAATAATGTTGGCCTGTGATTATTGGATAATACAACTAAATATTAACCACTCCAAACTTTTTATTTACTTGGGAAATATATATTTTGCACTGTATAGTCGTAAATGTTTTAGTTATGCCTGTCATTCAAGTGAAATTAACATTAGTGTGACTTCTGTTGTTGCAGATTGGACGACAAATAATATATTGCAATATGGCAGAATGCAAGCTGAATGGGAGTCATCTGCCAAACAGTTTCTGTCTTACTTTTATTCATCTCTGGAAATGACTCGCAGGAGTTTATGCTTAAAATAGCACGATGCAGCTTCTTCAAACAGTTCAATGTTTGAACCGAATTCCCTTTTCCCAAAATTTAATTATTGATATTCTTTTTTATATTGCATGTTAACCTTTTTGTTTCAATTCATTTCAACTTTTTCCTTGTTTCAATACATTTTGATTCCATATTCAGCCATATAGTTTAAAACAGGTGAAATATCCATATTGACTGGAAATCAATCCGTTGTACTTTATATTCTTCGACTTCCAACCAACCGAATTGGGACAAATTTAGTTTATCAAATGAAGTCACATGCAAGCCGTTTTTTAAACTTTTTTTGATCGATGGCATATTGTGTTGCGTGCCATCGATGGCATGCGTGCCACTGGTTCGCCATCCCTGCCTTATAATGTATCTGGAGAAAAATTATTATAAAATTCCGTAATATCTGTAATGATTTATAACTAAAAGGGTAAAACGCAAAAATAATTAAAATACGAAAAACATTGATTTTTAGTACTTTACCTGGTGAAAATAAGTTCTTAAACCTTCTTTTGAGTAAGTTTAAAGCATGTAGAGGTTTTAAGAAGTTCCCATCGTTCAATTATTTCATTCCTACTTTTCTTCATGATGAAATGTGAAATGTATTAATAGATAATTATACTGTTGCATTAGTATGCTATTCATTTGCGTAGAGTCAGCGATCTGCATCAATATGTACCATAATAAAGTATGTAATCTGTATACATATTCCATGTATATAAGCATTTCTATTCAGTGTAACTCTGCTGGTAGTTCACACATTTTTAAAAGACGGACGACTCTATTGTTATACACTTCTTTTGTTAGATTTGAGCTGTCTCATGTATCATTTTTCTCTGAAAGTAGGAAAGAAAAATGTCTAATTTCAGAAAAGGCGATTGGGATTGTTGTGCATGCATCTTTTAATATTATGAATGTGTGATTTCTGATATAAATATACGCGGGTTTTCATTTTCTTAAATTGTAAATGACTATTCTGGTTGCCGTACATGATTTTGCTTTCACGTCCTTCAAAAAAGGTACGGAAATATTCTAGTATTATTTTATTAACAATGATAAATATTGAAGCGATTGATTGGAATAAAGATTAACTTTTTCCACAAATTGGAAAAGACTGCTTTAAAAATAGTTTATGAAGCTGTCAAAAACACACCCGGCATGTTTATATATTAGGCATTTCCATCTGTACTTAATAATTTTTTTTTTTGCATTTATTAAAATAAATAGTGAGAGGTGTGTTTTTTTCTCTTTTTGAAAATCGAACAATTGATTTTATTGAAAGAAAATGATGAATCAGATAATATTTGGAAAAAAAATGACAAATTTATTTCAGGAACATGTCGCCGATGTGTGTAAGTTTCGAAATTATTCTGCAATTAATATGAATTAAAGGCTTTAATTAATGTATAAATGAATAAATTTTGAGTATTAATCATTAAAAGTGTAAAGGTATTCGACTACGTTGCTAGGAAAAGTTTTGAAAAATTGGAGTTTTTAAAAACTATTTTAAATTATGGTTTGTAGACGTACTGTTAATTATCTAATACTATAATACGAGGAATGGTTGCCAAGTCGAAAATCGCCCCAGAATTAATAAACTCCGGTAAACTTGGGGGTATGGGGTTTTTGGCCACGAGGAATCGATTAGTGCCGGTTTTGAAGCGCTACGGTCGAGCAGTTCGGAGTTACAGATAGGATATTTTCAAACTTTATTAGTTCGCCATAATGGCTACTTAAATTTTCAAGCGGTAACGTGCTGCCATCTACAGCCAATATGGCGAACTAATAAAGTTTTATGTTTATGTTGTTATAGGTTTATAATATGTTTCTTATGTATGTATATATGTTTGGTTTTTCTAAATAAATTTGTCAAAAATATTGAACTTCAACACACTTCAGTCTTTACCTTTGTATAAAATAGTTCCCTTTCCAAACTCTAACTTTGTTTAGAATAGTTTACAATGGTGCACTTTAACCGGTTATCTTTTCACCAATGGTTTCACAGATTTTCTTATGGCATGAATTGTTTTGATAAATCACAATTCAAAATTTAAATCTTCGAGTTAGCTTCGATACCTGTTTTCTCCGAGCGGAGCTCGGTCACCCGCTGATAATGCAAAATACCGTAAACACAGCAAAATGATTTGAAAATATAATGTATTCTGGGAAAATGTGTAGTAAACTTTAATGAAATTGGATCAAAATGGTTAACGATCTACACGAAATTGTTATGCAGCAATCCAATTTTTCTTTGTACACAAGTCATCGAATATAATAATAAATGAAACGAACCCAAATCTTTTTGAGATGCAAAGAAGCTATGGGTAAATATACGCATATATGCATTTTTCCCATTAGTTTACAGCTTAGTTTTTCTAAAAACACTTATTAATAAAGATGTATTTCATCAACAATAAAATTTTGTTTCATTTCATTGCCCATACTATTAAAAACACCCGCTGAAATTTTGATTTAAATACCACTGTAAGTTTTGAGATATCATGTTAATGGCGGAGAATTTTTATGGAAATTAAAGTTTTGAGAAAATTAAAGTTAAACACAAATTTTATCTGAGAAATATGATAAGTGTAAGTATATAAATATATATCTTGGATGATAAGTGTTCCTTTTCCTAGAAAAGATGAACTTTTTGGAAAGAGGAAAGTCTGAACTACAAGCGATAACAATTTTTAAAAATTCTGCAATGTCGTCGATAACCAGTGTTTTTAACGAAGTTGGCTACCTTAAAATCTAACTGAAAACAGATATCTTAAAGACTAGGAACAAAAACTTTATTATTTATGTACTTTTTTACCAATTTTTTATTCTACGGTATGTATAAAAAGCTCATTATTCGCGTAATTACTTCTATTAAATTAGGACAGACTCTATAAACACTTTTCGTCTAAATTTAACTTGTACAACTATCTTTTTATTTAATTCTTCGAATATCAATATGGATGACAATACAAAGTACCATTAAAACCTTTTAATGAGATTATCTGGTATTGGAAAATGCCATAAATATATTAATGCGTCATCAAAGCTCCTTGTCTCGAATTACATTATCGATAAAATATTATAAATGCCTGTTTTCAGTCATTCGATTGAAATGAATGTATTAATAAAAATACGTAAATTATAGCACTATATCATTGTCCAAGAGCGAGGTACAATATTCGAGATCATTGTCATTTCCAAATTCTTTTCTTTACTTTCTTCTGTCTTCAGCTGAATGAAATGCTCAGTGTTAAATGTGACGGAATTATTAATGTAATAAAAATATGGAGGAATGATGATCTGCATACATCATTAAAATCATTAATCTTAAGTTGCCTCATGAATAAAAATAGGCCAGTAGTCCTTCAGCAAATTTATCTCAAATAGCTGTACATATTTTTTACGCACTGTTTAATAAATTTGTATCGTAAATTTTCTCAGAGAAGTGTTAATTTCAAATTTATTGTTTTGCTTTTCTGAATGAACAATTTAATACAGGCAGCTATCATTAACACATAATTTGGTAAATAGAATGAGAATTTTATTGCAGATTTTATCACAACGGGGTAGCATTGAGATAGATATCTGGATATGAAATGCTTAAATTATTAGGTAGTTTTGTAGTGGAAGCTTTATAAGCCAGATAACAACCTCAAAACATTTTTGTCTTGTGGTCATGTTATCTGGCTACCAATCGTCAGATCATGAGACGGATCCTACCTATCGCCTATAGCTACAATGTAACTTTCCATTAGATAATTAATTCTACATGTAAACATTGTTTATGATCATTAAAAAAAACGATATTTTCCGTAATCAGATATTACACAATTCCTTACACGATATTTTCCGTAATCAGATTATTGAAATCATTTATTATTCGTATCTTGTAACTGAAATCGAAATTGTTTAGTTCTTATGAATATCAAACTCGATTGAAGGAAATCCAAAACGATTAAAAAACGTTTGAGGGTGAGAGAACATGTCATTCCATATAGTTATGTGCTTGCATTACATGCCTAAAATTTTTATCATATTTTGTGCATAACGACAGTGTTTAGACATGGCATTGGATGAAATTGAAAGACAGGGATTTTGACTAAAAATATCTTCCATATCTGTGATGGGAATATTAACCAGTTAGTCAGTCCAGAAAAAATGGAAGGTACTTTTTTAGGCAGCATCTTTGCATTTTAGAGGTGGATAGTCTCTATATTTTATTTATAAATTTGTATTATCATTTGTATTATAAATTTGTATTATCATTTATATTTGATCATTGTATCTATATTTATATCATTATTAGTATCTATATTTGTATCATTATTATATTTTTATCAGTGTTATCATTTGTATCTATATTTATAAATTTGTGATCAAATCTTTGTCATGAAGTGAATTGATATTATTCACAGTAAGATGGAAAATATCCAAATTCGATCTCTTTCTTTTATTTTTAATTCTTTATTGTGATTGATGCGACTTGCTTTAGTTCTATCATCTACTTTCCGTGCTGAATTAAATTTGGATTAAAAGAAAACAATCAATCCAATTGGTTTAAACGAGATTCAAATAACCCAATCGTTGTTTCGGTGAAAACGGCTGTTTCATAAAATAAAAAAGAACTCTTTTCACATATTGAGGTATTCTTATAACGTATATAATGGCTAAAATCGCAATGCTGTTCATTTGTGTTCTGTATTAAAATTTGACTGAATGTATCGATTTAAAGTTCTCGGTTTTATGCCAGAAGATTTTTATCCCATATGCTGCGGCATACCAAGGAGAGAAAAGAGGCGATTCATTACAGGACAGACCTATATTATTTTATCCCTCTGTGAGCACAAGGAAATTGAAGGAGAGACACATATTCTTTTCTGTTTAAAAATTACGGATTATGACTCGGTCAGTTTACTTTTCTTCTTCTTGTATTCTTCTCAAAACCCCCTTTTTTTTTTCTTTTCTGAATCTAAGAAAAATTAACGTGTCATAAAGCACATTTTAAAATTGCATTTCAGAATTAGATGCTGATTTGAATCCATAAAAGAACACCATTTTGTTAGTTCTATCCATTTTTAAAAAATGATAACTCGCATTTCGTTTCATTTTCCAATTTTGAGCTGATTAAAACTGCTCAAATCGGTTTCTTATTCATCACATCATCCAGGATAAATTGAATTAAAATATGTTTAATGAATAAATTAAAGAATTAGAATTACTTTGCTACTTTTAGAGAATCAAGTACAAGAAAGGAAAGTACGTTTCATTTTGAAAACAATATATTTTGGATATTTTTGAAAATAGATTTCCAATATATATCTTGTCTTTTGTAATGACTTAAAATAGTTATCATGAACATTTATAGTGATTTATCAGTCTGTGGCATAATTCTTTTATGAGCTATATAACGAAAGACAAAACATCATTTTATAACTTTGTCTTTTACATATTTCGTATTGTAATTATGTATGGTAACCATGCATTTGCTGAGCAAATGGTGGGCTGAAATGCAAATATGTTGGCACTAATTAAAAAACTTACTTTTGTGTAGTTTAATGCAAAATAATTCAATCGTGTTATAATTATTTTTCATGATCTGAAATCAAATTGTAAGATCAGACTTTTTTATAAAAATTATGGAATCTTCTAATATTTACTAGGTTTTATAGTGTTGTTTTTAGGGGTTCGCGTTCATGGTCAAATGAAAATTAACTGAAGTCTACGATTCTGTAACGAGGCATCCCCATTCTCAAAGCAGAACATCTACGAATGTGAAATGTAACCGTAAAGAATTTTATAATTCTACAAAATGGAAAGAAAAATATATTAAAACGGCGATGTTTATAGCTTGCTATTGTCGCTTTCTATTACTGAGCTTAATCCATGGATTGGTTTAAGCTTAGTTTCTTGGAGACACTTTGTATTAAGGTGTACTTACACACTAGACGATTTTTTTTAAATTTTAACTTTAAAAATCCAGTTATTTTACAGTAGATCACTATTATATATTTAAACTCATTTGAGTGAGAAAAAACCATATTACAATAACTTATAATTAATTAATATTTAATGAACATATTTTTAAACATGATATCTTAAATTCTTATTTGTAGAGACGCATAATTCCAGTGAAAAATGATGACCATGTTGTCTGCCTCAATCTAGTTATAAAAATATGTAATTTTATTTTCAACATTTTTTTCCATCAACGATTATTAGAAAAGGCAAAATGTTTTCTATCATTTTAAATTTTAAATAGCTATTAAATATTTATTTCTGTAAATATAATTTTTCATTGACACAAAACATCGTTAATTGCATGTTGAGTTCTTATTATTTGAATGAAGCATGATGGAAATATATTCTTCTTTATAAAAAGCGTTTTAAAAATAAACACGTAACTATTTAGTGAAAGTACCTCCAGAAAAATCCTTTCAACTCGAGAATATTGACAACAACTTGGTATCGTTTCAAAGTTAAAAGGTTCAGAGAACATTTTGAAGCGATAAAAAATATTCGATATTCTGAACGATTTTCGAAGTTTCAAGTGTGTACGTACACCTTAATTAGTTGTTTTCTCTGATAATTGCAGAGTTGACTCCTACTTGTATTCAACTGTGAAGCACTTAGAATCTTCGTTGCACAATTCTTACAATGGTCTCGGACTTCAGCCTGTGACCCTTCGTCTGCCTCATATGCTGTAACGACATCTGTACCTGCATATTTTGGTACTATTTATGAATAAAGGAATAAAAGTTAGACACACTAAAAAAGTTAGACTTATGCCTGTTTTGTCCTTGGAAGTATTTTATTTCTCCTGAACCATCGAAGAAAAATCTATGGAAGCCCCTGGGAATGATCTCTCTGGAGATTACAGGCTCCCTCGAGTGGTTTATAATTGCTGTTGCTGTAATTATTCAAGGACAATTACTTAGTGTAGACCGTTTTATTTCATTCGGGTTGAAATCTATATTCACAACAAAAATGCATTTTCATTGCCAGGATTTAATTTTATAAAGCGTAACAATTATCTGGTAATAAAGTAACTCGACATGCCCTGACAGAACAGATATGCCGCCCCTAGAAACTTGAAATGTGATGTTGGGGAAAGGCTATCTGTACAGCATATAAAAGCTGGTGAAGAAACGGTTTTAGCGCCATTCGAAAAGCATAAATGCAAAAATTTAGATTTTTACTGAATTAAAGGGGATGCAGACTGCATTTGGATGGGTGCTCGGTTTTAAGAGAGTTACCGTGCATTGACCAAGGACAGGTGTTACTCCTATTTTTTCGGAAAATCTGATTAGTCAAATGATTAATCATCCATGTAATTCATTATTGCAGCTGAGGCCAGGATAGCCTGGTTGAAGGACGGTGGACTGGTGTCCGTTAGATTAGGAGTTCGAATCCTCCAGCCTAGGGTTCTAGTGATGACTGACGCACGTATAAATCTGTCGTAGTCACAAAATCCTCCAAGTAGAGAGTAGTGCCACTGAGGGTACTGGTTCAGAGGTGGTCGTTTTTCTGATCCTGGTCTACATTACGATCTGCATACGTTTTTCTGCCAGGTCTACATACGATTACGACAGAAAGAAGGGACTATGAGCGGTCATTAATTTCCATTGATCAGTTATTTTGTGACTTATAGTAACATCCTTTTCCGTAGCAAACTGAGAGCTCGTGTGAGTTCTGTACTACCTTAGTCATAAAATGTCTGAACTCCTTTATCTTGTCTTCCACAACATTTGAAGAAAAGCGGGTGGATCACAAAGAAATTAGCGTAAACTAATTCTGTTTACTTGGTGATATCGATTCTGCCACCAGAATCATTTGAACTCAAGAAGCTATCTTAGAAAGAAGCAAAATCTAAAGCCTTGTATCTACAAAGAGTTAAAATTATTATTTCAATATTTAATAAAACTGGAGTTGTTAAGGAAACTTGTCGAGTATTTTATAAATATGATAATTATCTAGTTATCATTGTTATTGATTATTTGTTATTTTTAATTGAAAAAGATTTTATAAAATAAAGTATTTCAGCCCATTGCAAGAAATCGGGAGGATTACGCTTTACTGTTTCCATATCTTCTAAACTGTTTACATTTTGAAAGTTTATCAACAAACTAAAGCGCTACTTAGTAGTAGCTACTTCTTCCAGCATTCATGTAATATGTATTGGACAATCTGTATCATATTGTGCTTATAATTAGAGATAACTAGAGAGACATTTATATCAAAGTAGCGAGTGTTATGTCTCGCTCTCTTAAGGAAATCTAAGCTTGTAAATAGCCTTTGATTCCATTTAATAGACTCAGTTCACTGAATTCATAGTAACATGCAAGTTCTCTCATTCTGTACTTTGAATCCTACTTTTTATTGTAAGATGCGCGGATTATTGAAAAAAAGTTGAGATGGTTTATTTTATGTGCAAATGAATTGATATAGGATTGAATTCAATATTTATTTTTTTAAGATCATAATAGTTTGAAATGTTGGAAGTCCTTTCTGCGTTCATCTATAGAAAGGCAATTCTGTATTGTAAGAAATATTCCAATTTTTCTATCGAATTACATTTGAACATAAAAAAACACTTAATAACAATTTTATTGAACATTATAATTATTATATTGCCCATTTAATAACCACGGTATTTATTTCTAAATGTTGATTTGAATAAGCGGAAGTTCTAACTTCAGCTTTTCACATTTAAGCAGAAACACCATTTGGTACTTTTCCATTATACCGGCGCAGGCAATAATGTCAACAATAATAATGCAACCATCGCCAAACTGTTTGCGCTCCCTGTACCATTATTGGTGCCTCTTATAACCTTTTGCCGCCACATTTTTACAGCAACTAGCGATTATTTTGTCATCTGCGCCAAAATGGCGACTGTGTGCTGTCGCCAAAAACTCTGTTTGGCCAGATTTGCCCCAATATAGTGGAAAAGTACCTACTATTTATTTGAGAAGAAAAATTTAAGTCGGAAAGTTATGGGTATTAAACAAATTATGCAATAACATTCGCGAGAATAACTATTCTATATTGTTTGAGAACTATTAGATGCAAAGTAAAATTTCTTAAAATTTTTGCCACTTTTTATTTATTGACTATTATAATGAGAAACATCATTGTAATGGACGAACACATTTAGAGAGATATTTTCTGTTCTCAAATTCAAACCGATAGAAAAGTGTTTCTAAGGCTTTTTAAAAAACTTTTTTTGATAAAATTTTCAAAAAATAATTCTGATATTGATTAAATGCTTTTGCCTTATATTTTCCTTCCTTGTAGTGCACATTTAAGTGGGTTGCAAAAAATAGTGCTCTATTTGAAAGAAGTTTGAAATATTTTTCACAATTTACGCGTTTTAAAATTTAATTTATTCCTTCTGTGTTTAAAGTATATTTTCTTCATCAGCTCATCGTAAAAGTATTTTTTAATACCTGTTTATGTCCTATATAAAAATTTTTCTCTCAGATTTTATTCAGAGATTTATTTAAACCCAAAAGTCAACGATACGACTCTAGAACAATCTATCCTCCCCCTTCTCCATCCAAAAGTACTCACAGCCTCTTGTTTTAGAAGACCAACTGAACAAAATGAGTCACTAAAATTGTTGTGAAGTGTTTTTGGTGCTTTTCATAACAATTCGATCAGAAATACAATACGAGATGGCACAGAACGGTTCAATTGCGAAAACGTAGTGGTTTCCTTATATTTTAAAATATTTTTTTCAAAATGTTGTGAAAAATTTATTATTGTAAATTATCCTGTCTTGATTTTGTGGTATTTTTAGTAAATTTTAATAAAACATCTTTTGATATTATTTTTAGTAAATGATTGTATTGCTATTGTTATTTTAAAGAAAATTATTTTGCCAATGTAATATTGAGAGTTTTTATTTGAACTTGATAAATTGGCTTGAATTTTCAATGTTGTAAGAAAAATAAAGGCATAGTACTTATTTGGCGAATGTATACAATTGAAGTAATTCTTTGTACTTAAAAACACTTGCTGAAATTTTCCCAGCATTAAATCAGTTTACTGCCTTATTTTAGAGTTGCATTGCCTTATTTTCTTATAAAGAAATGTAGTATTGTTGAACAATATACTTCGTCTCATTTGTATTTGAGATCCATTGTACAACTGCAAAGTACTTTTGAGTGTTTTGTGTAATTTCATGTATTAGAATATTAAAATATTGAATCTGAAATGGGTTGCAAAATTATTTAGATTCCTCTCATAATATTCTTTCACAAATAACATAACATATTTGTTAAATTCTCATTTGATTGATGTCTTTAAACTGACTATGCTCAAGGTTTTCGCTTTTTGACTTACCCAAATACAAACACAAAAAATACAACCGAAATAAGAGCAGAAAACCAAATTACCAAAATAAGAAAAGAAAAACTTTAAAAACAGAAAGCAGCTAGAAAGTAGAGCTTTAGAAACAGAATCAATTGCCAAAAAAAAAAAAGTAAAATGTAGGCATTCCGAATCTCTAGTCAGACATTTCCGCCTCATTTCAGCATTTTTAATGAGATTCAACGCGATGTCGTTGGGTCATTACTACAGTCTGATGGTAATGGCGCGTTGTCGCTGCTTCACATGTTCACATTTTTACTGCTTTACATGCGTCGATATTTTCAAGGTCGCTTGAAATTTTCACTATACACTCTATAAAAACCAAATCCTGCATTGAAACATTTTTAAAGACTGGATTACAAGGTTTGGAGTACCTGAAATTAAAACTCCAGATCGTAGTTCAAGCTCGAATCAAAACTATTGCAGGCATTTCCTCCATTTTGAGGCTCACATTGGATTTGTAAGGTAAACTATCATCCCTCGTCAAGTGTCATATTGGAGAGACTTCATCGACTGTTGACAGATGCTTATGACAGACTGTTATATGCTACTGCCTTTTCTCTACACATTGGACGAATATAATACCAATATTTATAGTTGGTATTCGATCTACACTGTGATGAAACCTTTCGTTTTCCTTGAATTGTTTTTGGCATATTCAAAATTGATTCCGCTATTCCTGAATTCACCCTACAAATAAAAAAAATAATAAATACAATAATACAAATAAACATCCAGAGTTTACAAACCTCTTGCTAATGACCGAAAACAGAAAGGCACAAGATTTCGGCACAAAGATTTAGCTCATATTCGGTCCTCAAACTACAATTCATATTTTGATCTTGCGAGACACAGTTCTTCGACCTCTTGATGAGTCTTTTCGAGTACTGACACTGGATATTCATGAACAAAAATGAACTATGACTGAGCTCAAATCTGCTTACATTCTTACAATTTAAATGATCAGCTTGAACTGGCTGACGTGCTTCTCCAAACTCATTCGAAGTATAAAGGTGTGTTCACACGAAGCTAATTATTGCGCGCAATAGAAGGTCACACCTACTTCCAGAAAATCAAGTGACCACAACGGGCAATTCCAAATAATTGCCCATGGGGATAAAAGTTATCCGGCAAAAAAGTTGACAATGGCAAATAATTGCCCTGTCGGGACAAACGTTGTCTTAAGTGTTCACATGAGGACAATGCTGGGACAACAACAGACAGGCAACGATTGCGGGTAATAGTTAGCTTCGTGTGAACCTACCTTAAGAATCAGTGTGGACGAAGGTCTGCTTTCGCATTACTCCTCCTATCGAATCCTGACAAGCCTTCAGTTTCATGTGGGAGTACTGTGTAGACTTGTCTCTACTTATTAAAAGCTAAATTCTACTAGTTATGCCTACCCACAATAGAATCTAGCCGCAGGAACTTAATATTCTTTCTAGTTCTAACAAATTACTACTACTTAAGTCTCCTGTTATGTATTTTTTGTTCATTTTTGTCTTAACACGTTCACTGCCACTACTCACGCCTAATATCTGGACCATCTATCTATATGATCCCTTCTTTACTGTCTTTCAACTGTAATAGAGAAGGTGTCATCTAATAACATAGATGGTTTGGTATAATTACATATTATTTGTAAAACACAGACGTGTCAGTGGCATCGAATGTGTTAATTAAATCTAGAATTGTTCTTGTGGAAAGTTGCTGCGTTTTTTAAAGGAGTCTTTCGTAACCCCCAACAAAACTATCAGAATATTTATAAATATTGGTATTTTAACACATTAACTACTGACTACGAGATAACTCGTAGATTACGTTCTTTTCTAGGACCCAACCATCTGCGTTATTAGATGACACCTTCTCTACTGCAGTTAAAAGACAGCAAAGAAAGGAGAAGCATCTAATTACAAAAGATAGATGGTACTGACATGAGGCCAGGGAAGTGGCAGTGAACGTGTTAATCTCTGGTTTTAGGAGTTGAATCTTGCTCCCATCAACTAAACCCTTTTCACTTTCTTCTTCACACTCTTCAACTGATGACTGATTCAACACAATAACGAGCATTTAATCCAACCACGCCATTCCATTTCTTTAAACATGAAACGAATTCGCAAAATGAGATATTTGAAAGAGGATGGTCTTTTATTTGTGCATAATTGAACTCAATACCTCAAAAACGCAAGTATAGTTTTGCCATAGATAAAAAGAGGAAATATTAAATCAAACTTGTCGACAGGCAGAGATTCCAATTGTTTTGAATTTTGCTGTATAGCGAACAAGGCCCAATGAGAGCCAAGAGCAAAACGCTTTATACATTATCTATCAATAAGTAATTGGATATCTGTAATAAAAGAGGTAAACACAATTTATTCATCTTCAATAGTTGGCAGAGACTCTACCTGAGGGAATTAAACTTCCTCAGCGTGTTTTCCTCTAGTGCAGGGATGATGGATAATGACATTTTCTTCCATTCAGCTGGGAGAAGATATGCGAGTTCGATTACAGATTTTCGAAAATTGCTGCACCCCGAAGATTTTCTTGATAACTCAAATATGGACTCTGGATCGACCAGTCCAGTCGGTTTACCGCATTCTCGTCATACCAGTCCATAGTGGACCTCGCAACATGACCAGTATACACTCATGTCCATACATTAAGGATAATTCTAGCTCAGGAAAAGAAAGAATGAGAAGCAAAACCAATGTGACTTATTTGTAAAGCCCATTTATCAAACAAAAGATGCTTTATGTTTGATATCATTAATAAAAATTGCGATTTCTTGCTCCCTGGAACTAATTTGTAATACTTTTTTACTTATATTCGTTTTTAAAAGGCGCCATGTCTACAAAAACAAAATTGAATAAAGCGACTAACTGACAACTAAGCTCTTCAAATATTAAATTGGGTGTTTTCAGAGAGAACACACAGATGCATAAAATCTCAAAACTCTGGCGCATTAAAATGTGAGAGGAAAATAAATAAAAAGTGAAAACTGGAAAATATTTTACAAACAAAATGGAAGTCAGATGATATAAATGTCTGTTAAAAATAATTTGACGTCTATTTGGCAAATAGTTCTTCTAGAAAATTATTGTTTGTTTCAGAAACCATGTCACGACTCAGAATCTTTTTATAAGCATAGCATCATCTGAAAAATTCTACAAAACACATATATTCTCCAATTTCATTTCGATTCAGAGGTGAAAATGTTTTTTTGAAGTATTTCTTTTGGAAAAGAATTCGCTGAGCCTATAGAGCGGAGGTTTTATCTTTTTGGTTCCAACCGAAAATTGAGAAATGGAATTTTGTGAATTGGATTTCCTTTGCCAAAACACAGATAAGGAGTTTCATTTTCAACGCGCTTGCAATACAAGTAAGAGCAAAAGGGAACTGTAAGACGCTATAAATATCAAAAGCATTCCATTTCTTACATATACGGAGTCTTTTTTTTATTGTAAGCTTCGAAGTACTGTAAAAAAGTCATTGTTGAGAACAAAATAAATTTATTACCAATGGTTACATTTCAACATAACCTTTCGTACTTCATTTCAACGTTTCCTCCATAACCCAATGCCTTTCCCTTGAAGATCCTCGATTGTCTTTTATTTTGGTACCCTTGCTTTATCTTCAGTTCAGAGGAGGGTTGAACTATCTCAGGCTTTTTACAAGATTGTCAGAGGGAGGAGAGATGACGCAGAACTGTCACAACAGAACATCTCGATGAACGGGTTGATCAGGTTATTCGAAAAAAGTGAAGGATTTTAGAATTCCATGGACCGAGCTGGCTTACCAGCTTGCCAAAGTTGCAACTTTGTGGCATGAATCTTCAGACATTCCTTCTACTTTCCTTTAAAAAACACTTCCTGATTTATGAGGAGCTTTAAACTGATTTATAGGCAGATCTCAAATTTTTCGCATGAACTTCTTTCGAATAAAGGGTCGGAAACAATAATCTGCCCATATGGCAAATGCTATGAATTTTCATGGTGACTTTGTAGGAAAAAGAAAAACGGATTTACTTTCTCGATAATAAATATTCTGCCTTTGACCCCTTTAGGACTTGAGAAAAAAAATTGACCCTCGTATTGTATTTCAAAATATTTTCAAATCAAATTATGTTGTTTCGTGTCAGAAAATTTTAATCATGAATGAAGACTGAATTGCAATCGTCTTACAAATTAGTTGCAGAAGGTTTTGTAAATTGTTGACGTACCTACATAAGGCTCTGTCCATGGAGTTTGAACTTTCTTTGGAGCGGAAGTTATAATATAAAACCCTTTTTTTTGCTTAAACAAATAATTTTTTTTGAAAATATGAGTACAGAAAATATAATATTTTAGCTTGAAGTATTCTGAAGTAAAATTCAAGTTTCAGTTTTATTTTGGAAAGTAATTAAAGGACATAAACATTAATATTCTATTTTGTTTCAATCAATAATTGTATTTCTGAAAACTTTTACGACGCATAAATTTTATAGAGTTCATCTATTCTATGAACCATTCACATAAATAAAAATGATTGTTTATCTCTATGTCTCTTATGCCTTCCTAAACCGTTCATTTGATTGCGATGGAATTTGTCAGCTTAATGTTTACGTCTATGGGATGTAAACGAGATAGTACAATTATCTAAAATTTAAAAAAAAAAGTTTGGAATCTCAACAGCATTTATTTACCAAGGATTCGTCTCCAAATAACTCGCCGAGGAAACACAATAGATTCAGTAGAATTGCTAAATCCAGGTTAAATAATTAATATTTTATAAATGTAATACGCAAATGTCATGCAATCATTCTCAGAGGTAACAACTTTATTACAGAATATACTAGAAAGTTTGCGGGAAACAACCCTTTAGTTTTTATATTTTAATTATATTTTAGCGTTTTCAGTTGTAACCACCAAAAATATTGCTGCACAAATAATTTTGCATGGTCTTAATTTTCAAAAATTATCTTTTCAAATGTATTGACGATTTTATGGCATAAATATTTTTCTATGTTTAACTAATTTTAAAAGAAAATATTTTAATCCCCTTTTCTGAGATTAAATTTGAGAATTCTGAACAATATTAAACGAGTATACAGTAAACAGTTTCTCTCATTACCATTCTAAAAGAACACTTAAGTTTTACAATTCTAAAAGAATACACAAATCTAACATATAAAAATGAATATTTGTTTGTTCGTATTTTGTATACTGTCGTACCTTTCACTCTTTCTCGATGAAACATGGCCAAATTATTGATCGGATTTCACTTTATATTATTTTTTTGGCCTCAGCAACGCGCCGTGAATAATCTAGTGTTCAATAAATAATCTTGACAATCTGACATTTCTTCGATCAAATCCGAGCGAGTTATTAAACTTTCGATGAAATTATCCTAAGGCTGTCAACAATGTGATGATTTTAAGTTACACAAATTTGATGCTACACTTCGGGAACTGAATTTTCAAAATGATTACAATGTAACGAAAAGAGCTCAAACTAGTGTCTTTATTTTGAAAAAAAAACTGGCTGAAGAAATAAGAGAAAGGATATAAAAGGAATGCCCTATACATTCAACCCCATCCGACACCCCACAGGGAGATGACAGAAAAAAGAAGAGGGGAAAGCAATATCATATGAAAGGAAAGAAAAAAGAAAACAGGGAAGTGACGAGTTATAAAACTTTGTATATAATTATCTTAGGGTTGTCAACAATGTGATAATTTTAAGCTACAAAAATTTGAGCACTGATTTTTTGAAATGGTTAAAATGTAGCGAAGCTTCATTCTGAAAAACTTCAAACTTCATTCTGAAAAAAACTGGCTGAATAAAAGACTGAAATAAAAGGAATGCCTATAAATACAACCCCATCTGACACTTCTCCGGGAGATGACAGAAAAAGGAGGGAAAAACAATATCATACAAAAGGAAAGAAAAAGAGAAAATGGAGAAGTGACGAAATAGAAAATAATCTCCCGAGAATGAAACGACATCGCAGGTCGGCCGGAGAACATCGTAATGCCATCAAAATCTTACTTGTCGCCCGAAGAAGGAAAAAAGAAACCAAATACAGAAGATGGGGAAAAAATGGAATTTTCTCCATACTACCGATCCCGAAATGTGACGATGAACAGGTAAAAGAAAAACCCATCGTGTCTACAGGTTTTTTTTTCTTTGGAAGTTTGCTCTACGTGAAGAAAAATAGAGTGGCATGGAAGACTATTTGAGGGGAATTTCTTCAGTCATAAAAATTCTAAGGAGTAACTTAGTTGTCGAAGTTTATTACCACGTGAGAACATGATCCAGTTTTCTTTAGGAGGTTTTGAATCATGGAAGGCAACAATTAATTGAACTTCTAAATCACGCAGGCAATGAATAAAGCCTAAACGGCAATATTCATCAGCCTCTTTTAATCGAATATAGTTTTATTACCTGATTTTACCAGTATTGCATTATTATTATTCACTTCTTTGAAAGCGGATGACTCGCATTTACCTGTACTGATTTATTATTACCTATCCGTTTTTAACAGCAGATAAATTTCTAAAAAATCATGGCTGTTATTTTCACCTGATATAATTCTTTTTTTTTTGGAGGAGTAAATGGAACAATTTAATTTTTATAGCATGTTATAATAAACTTCTCTCACGTTTAATAACAGTTTTGATAAAAGCATTTTCTCTTTTCCCCAATGGGGAATTTTCAGTTCATTCCTTCTTAAGTGGGAAACTTTGAAGGCATCTGTTCTAAGATTAATCCATTATGAAACTGTTGTATGATCTCAGAAATGAGAAAATAGCAGTTTGTGTTTACAAAAATATTGTTTTCATAAAAATTCTATATAAATTAATATGTTAAAAAATTTATTGGTAAATAATTAATCATTT
>JAPMOQ010049553.1:1433657-1457989 GCA_026543055.1 Argiope trifasciata
AATATTGTGAATACTGATCAATGTCATTCAATATTGTACAATATTATATGATGTTAAACAATATTGTGAATATTGGTCAAAGTCATTCAATATTGCGTGATATTAAACAATATTGAGAATATTGATCAATATCATACAATATTGTACACTATTGTGCGATATTATATGATGTGAAACAATATTGTGAATATTAATCAATATCATACAATATTGTACACTATTGTGCGATATTACATGATATTAAACAATATTGAGAATATTGATCAATGTCATACAATATTGTACGATATTATACGATGTTAAACAAGATTGTGAATATTGATCAATGTTATACAATATTGTGCGATATTATATGATTTTAATGTTTTAAATATTGATCAATATTATACAATATTGTACATTATTGTGCGATATTACATGATATTAAACAATATTCTGATTGATCAATTTCATGCAATATTGTGCGATATTATATGATATTAAACAATATTGTGAATATTGATCGATGTAATGCAATATTTTAAAATATTGTGCGATATTATATGATATTAAACAATACTTTGAATATTGATGAATGTCATACAATATTGTGCAATATTTGTGGGCTACTAGGGTAGAGAGTTACTGCTTTGAGTGGAGCAGTGTTTGCTCATCTCTATTGCAAATTTCTGAAATGAAGCTATCTGTAAATGTGATCTAGATCTATTCGCGAGCGCCCAATTTTATTACATACTACCCACCTATAACGACCAGCCAGTTCGACAATCTTAAAGTTCTTTAAAATTGGTTGTTATATACTTTATGTAACGCTATTGTCAGTTAAATACAAAATGATTTCCAGAACAGAGTTAAACATTTTTCATTTCTTTAAGCATTTATGGACTTATTAGCTGCTTCCCGGAGCTTTGCCGCAGCGGAAGAAATAATTTTGGAAATATCTTTTGAAATTTTAAATAAGTCTCTTGTTTCATTAGGAATGATGGAAAGAATAACATTTATTTTCGTATCGGAAATGAATATATTCATTACAATAGAGTTATATATAAAAGCGAAGCATGAAAAATATTAATTCTATTGTTTTTTAACTTTATTATTCAAGACTTTAAGGTTGGCCATATTTTTTTTTTCTTTTTATATCCTTAACAGAAACAAATAAGTGCAAGTAATAAGCTTTTAAAAGCTTCATCGCAACTGGATAAGCGGTACAGCAGCGCCTAAGAGACATACAAACAAACACACATTTTTATTTATATACATTACATAATTAGCTTCCTGTTTAGCGATCTTAAATGTACGTGCACTTTCTTAATCGATTTCAATGGATTCTTTTTAAAAAAATATCAGTAACATCTTTGATGGTGGTCTCTAAAACCGTGTCTCCCTGTTACTGTCTCAGTGTTTAAAAAGACTTAACAAATGCCGCTAAGATTAAGGTCCCAAAATATCATCCAATTTACTAATCCTATTATGAAGTAATGCTCCAGATACTTTTTAAATAAAGCAGAAATTGATTTTAGTGTTGAGGATAATTGAACAAAAGAGTTTTTGGATGATAGTTCACATTCCACTGATTCTGATATGCATGCTCAAACTAATTAATTTTTCTAGTGATACTGTATTTTGAAAAAATATTTATAAAACATATTATTGAATTTACTGATTATTGTTTTCTATATAGCTTTATATACAGGAAAAAAAAATTGTTCAAAAAGTATGAAGTAGTAAGTTTTTTCAAGAATATCATATATTAAAACATGTAATTTGAGAAGAAAATGTATGCTCCATCGCCTTTACTTTATCCATGATGACATAATTGTAAACTTTTCTCAATCATATCTATATATCAAGAAAAATATCTGCAATATATATTGGCAGTTTTCCATAATAATATATTGATTAGAAAATTAATGTGAGTGTAAATGAAATGTGGTTTCGTAGACCGCACCTCTTCAATAAAGATCTAAACGTTTACTTCCCTAGTTAAGGGTTAAAAGTTAATTATTCTGCATTATGTGAGAAACTGCATAATGTGAGCGACTCTGATTGAAGCTGCCTCAACTATATTCTTAATTCACTAATCGATACATAAATTACATTGACGTCTAATTCTGTCTTCTAACGGATTGAACAAGTTTTCTCGCTCCCCCAGATATTATAATTAACCGTGTAAACGATTGATTTAATATTCTTCTGCGGATTTCTAAACAGAAACGCTTTGAAGAATCGAGTTATTATCCTCTCTGTCTTTAGAATAATGACTTCATTTATTAAATGAGCGAAATGACAATATTTAAAGATCGCGAACATTGGATGCTGTTTCTTTGTTTTCATCCACCGCTGACGGCGTGTTAGAAAGGCGGCTAGATTAATTAAGAAATGCGTCTTTCAAAATGAGCCTTGTTACGAGTTCAATCATCATTAAAGTTATGATAAAGGTAAAGAGGGCTTAGGTCTTTCTTAAGAGTATGCATTAATTCTTATTGGAAACTATGCTTGTTGAAATAGAGAATCGCAAGATGCTTCATCGGGTTTCAGATTACTGAACATCGTATATATATATATATATATATATATATATATATATATTTACCGATTTTACCAATTTTACCCGTTGTTAATTTTTTTCATTTTTCATATATTTGTTGAGTATTAGAGTATATTGCCTTCTATAAAACTTTATACCCTGGAAAAGTAAATTCTATTTAAGAAGTATAATGTAATATAAATAATATTATTTATTTTAACATGCAATTTCAGAAATATATATATATATATATATATTCATAAAAATTCGATTTGGTTCCTTTGGTTCATTCGACATTATATTCTATTTCTTATATATCATAAAATATAAAATTTCTGCATTACCATTTTGTGCAGAGTGTTCAAATTTTTGATTAAATTTCATTAACCTTTCCTACAAAATAATTTCTTTGAATGTAGTCGGATACCCTATTAAATAAATAAAGCTATCACTTGAAAAAAAAACCCAATAATAAAAAAAAAAATTCTCAAAAATATGTCACCAAAGGAATAAATAAAACGAAATACGTTCCGAAAGTTACAGACACAATAACGATGAAAACAGCATTTGCTCTTCAATGAAATCAAAGGTTCCATATTAGAATCGGAGATCTACCATGCGGATCCAACTCGGTATCGTTTCTTGTTATTGTCTGACAACCAATAATCTATCCACGGAATATTTGATTCGTTTAAATTGTTCTTATGAATATCGAAGCTCCGAATAGAACAATAATTTGGAAGAAAAGTGGCCCAAATTATTTAGGGTTATGGATGAATTTTGTGAATTTCTACACCTGTTTGTTGTTGGTTGATGAATGAATGTGTTCGTATCTGACATTAAGGAGAGGGAATATTTTCAAAGAAGACACAATGTCTCTGTAAAACGACATAATGTCTCAATTTAACTACATAATGTCTCACTTTCTCTACTAGTACAAAAAAAGGCTACTACATGGCAACAAAAATTCTTGATGATAGAGAAAGTCAGTATTAGGGCTTGACAATCACTTTTCAATCCCTCAGAAGCAATATCTATGATTATTTACATAATGCCGCAAAAAACTTATCAAAAAATTCCAAATAAAGTCATTCGTCTTAATGAGGTTTAGTTTCGTTATATTAACGTCCCATTTAAAGCAAAACGAGGACTATTTTGGGACGGACCTCGTCATTTTGAACCAAGATCAGATGACGAGGACGACACCTGAACTGAAACCCCCCTCTCCACACCCCACCAACGGGAGGACGTTTGGCCTGACAGATTTAACGTGCGAGAGACCCCCTCACATGACGTTTCTTCGGTGGAATCGAGTCTCGATCCTAAAACCCTCCGGTTCTGAAGCCGAGACCTTACCACCAGGTCGCCGCGGCCCCCCGTCTTAATGAGGTTTTTAAAGGAAGGGCGGTTTTAGGGATTTAATTCGTTGAGGAACTGGAAGAATGTTTCTGATTTTTTTTATGTGAACCATTGCAATAGGTAGTCTTCCTATAGAAATCTACATAAAAGAGTAATACAGAAATTTGACTTCCCTAGATTAGATCTCGTTTTAAACGAATACATTGTGATAAACTGCATACCTTGGCTTAAAAATTATAAAACACTATCTGGTACCCAGCGCGTTGCTGCCGCAGAAGAAATCATTTTGGAAATATCGTTTGGAATTTCAAATAACTGTCTTCTTTAATTAGGAATAATAGAATAAATGAATGCATTCATTGAAGTTGAAGGACATTTCAAAGTTTACTAATAAACTAATTTTTATTCTCTACTTTTTTATTTTATTATTCGAGAGCTTTAGGGTAACAATATTTTTGTTTGTTTTTCCGTCTTCAGAAGAAACAAATTAATTTCTAGTCTGTCCGACTCGCAGCATCCAGCATACAACTGGATGCTGGCAACCAGTTATTCGAATATATCAAACCATGCCAACCTTATCATTCATTCTTTTCACTCGAAAAAGTATTGATATGCATAATTATGTACGCGCGAATGTAAAAGCAAGAAAATTGTGATTAAACATACTCTGTGTTTAATCATACATACTTTAAACTGAGAGGTGCTTCATTTCAGCTGCATGTCGCAAGCATCTACCACAGAGTGCTGCTCTTAAAAATCATCTCAATTAAAACAGCTTTAGAAATAAATAACCAAACAGCGCAGGCGCTGAACATCATAACTGATTTACCTCTCCTTGTTACAAACGCAGATAATTCAACCATTTAATGGCGAAGATGAGATACCATTTAGTTACAACGTCGTTCAGTCAAACAAATGCATTAGATGGCCATGACATGGAAATCAGACTTATGGGAATGAACCACCTGTTAAGCAGCGATTCAATTTTACACCATGCGCTTATCGGCAGACGATATCGTTAATGTGAGGAGAGATGGTTATTCCGCAGTTGAATTGGATGAATCTTAACCAGTGGCTCATAGCATTCCCCTTCTCCTCTCGAAGGCGTGTTTTAGATCTTTTCGATCCACGGTCATTTCAAGCAAAAATAATTTTTTAAAACCTTTATTAGATCATTTTTATCATGTGAGAACATGATATAGTTTTCGCTTGAGGTTTTTGGAGCCTCAAAATGTGAAGGAGACAAACTGTTGTAGTCGCAAAATGTGCTGGCAATAAATTAGCTATTTATTCCTTTTTAAATTTTGGAGTCGGCTTTCACAGTATAGTTCTTCCATTATTTCTCGAATACTAATGTAGTTTTTTTGAAGTCGACTTTCTGCTATGGAGCTTTTATATTAGCCATCGTCTGTTGTTGTAGTTTTTACGGTTAAAATGACAGTATTATTGCCTAACTCGCACAGCGTTTTTAAAAAATAAACCTAGCAAGTTAAAGTATTGTTTATTTAATTGAAAAAGATTATTGTTCCAGAAATAATTTCAACTAATTAAAATAAGGGCATTAGAAAATAATGCAGAAGGTGTCACATTTAGTGATTTATCATCAATTAAAGTTACAAATTGATTTCCTAATTAAAAATTCCCTGAATTCTTAAAAATTGTTAATTTAAATTATTAACAATGGTATTTTGCTCCTATGTTGCTTCATAACTCAACACAAAAATGAACCAAATACAATATGTACGAATCAAAATAATCTGTATAAAGGAGCGGATGTTTTGTGCCTCAACCAAAGTTATATTTATAGAAATGCATATTTAATAGCGATTTAAACCCTAAAATGACAGACAGAAACTCGCTTTTTCTATTTATCGTCAAGTTGTTGCTTTTTCTATTTATCGTCGAAAAGTTGTTAAAAACTATAAATTTTTATAACTCAATTGAGCTAGACAACATGAAGACCAATATTATGCAACATTGAAGAATGGTGTGTCTGTACAAATTAGAATTTAAGATATGATGTCAAAAATATGCTAATTGATTTAACAAATATTAATTAATTAATTAATAATTAGTGTGATAATGACTTTTTCGCACTGAAATCAGTTTAAACATCTATTAATAGACCTACTGTGAAAAAACTGGATTTTTAAAGTTAAAATTTAAAAAAAATTCTATTGTGTAAGTACACCTTAAAAGAGTAAAAATTTGAACATAAATTTGAAAACTTTTTACCGTGATTTCTATTTTTTACTTAGCTTATAAAGAAAATTATTTTGATTTTGATTTGCTATTAATCAAATTTTGATTATTTTCGTGACAGTTTCTTCACTCAATAGCCCCTCGGAATCAATCGCCCATTCTACAGACCCAATTGGACGCATCGGAGAGTCACTTCAAAAGTATCTATTATCGGAATATGAGCTGACCTCAGGATCGATTCCGCGAAAGCTGGATCTTCTCACACATTAAATTAAACGAAATCCGACGTTCGAGGGGCAGAAATGTAATCAGAGAAGCGAACCCCACGGTTGCAGTTAATTATTACCTACCAAATGGCTTATAACTTATCCTTCTAATGCCATAGGAAACTGGCCGCACCCATCGATGATAGATCCCTTAAGATTGTGTTTCATTGTTCATTTAGAGCAGTGATTCCCAAAGTGGTCTATATCAACCCCTAGGGGTCTATGACAACCTGCAAGGGGTCTACGTCAGCGAAAAAAAAATTTGGGGGTCCATGAAATGAAAATGGGGATCCACGATAGTAAATCTCAACACATACACTGATAGTACCTATTTACTCACATCATACTATCTTATAATATCAAAACATTTACATTATTCATAAAAGTACCTATGAAGTAAAATTTTTTTATATATGTTTATAAAATTGTGTAAGCTGTAAGCTTATTTAAATAATCTTATTTTGCCCATAGATGACTGATGCCATGTCCGAATCTAAAAAGAAATGTAGACAGTACAGTGTTGATTATTTGAAATTTAGCTTCATTCCATCATTGGCGGACAAAAAATTGCCTATGTGCCTTTTATGCAACAAAGTTTTGAACAATGTCGCTATGAAACCATCTAAACTGCAAGATCATCTGAGAAGATGCCACCCTGATAAAACAGAGAAAGATTAGAAATACTTTCAATCACTCAAAGATAAACTTTAAAAGAGACCTACACTGGACAGAATGTTTGCTTCGGCGTCACAAAGAAATGATGATGGTTTGCGGGCGTCTTACAATATCTCTTTACTTATAGCAAAATCCGGAAAACCGCATACTATCTGAGAGAAGTTAATTTTGCCAGCCCTTGAAGAGGTTTTAAAAACTGCTTTACACAAACCTGCATCTGATATCATTAAAAGAATTCCCTTAAGCAACAATACTGTTGAAAGACGTATTGATGAAATGGGTTCTGATATTGAAAGCTTCTTATGTAATTATTTGCAAACGATCCATTTCTCTATACAACTAGACGAGTCAACTTTACCTGATAATACAGTATTATTATTGGCATATGTTCGTTTTATTATGAATCAAGAAATCCACGAAGAACTGCTCTTCGCAAGAACTTTGATAACCGACACTAAAGGTGAATCAATATTCCATGTTTTGAAGGATTATTTCATTGAAAAAGCAATTCCTTTATCAAATATAATATCAGTAGCTACAGATGGAGCTCCTGCCATGGTTGGACGTTATCGTGGATTTATAAGCTATTTAAAACAAAATGTGTCAGGGGTGTTAGCAATACATTGCGTCATCCATAGACAACATTTAGTTGCTAAAAATTTGAGTGTTAGATTGCATGAATCACTTCATTTTGTCAAGGATGCAGTAAATCGAATCCGAAGCAACGCGATGAATACGCGGTTATTTGCGCAGTTGTGTGAAGGAAATGACGAACACTTTCATCAATTACTCCTTCACACTGAAGTACGCTGGCTGTCGAAAGGCTCATGTTTGACAAGATTTTTTGCACTTTTTGAGACTATTTTAGAATTTCTGGATACTAAAGATAAAATTTTAAAAGAAAATTTAATGAAGAGGAAAACAGACATCGCCTATTTAGCAGATTTGTTTACAAAATTTAATATGGTTAATTTGCAATTACAAGGCGACAGTTTAAATTTGATTAAAACAAAGTCCATCTTATCAGCGTTTCTTGCCAAAGTTAAACTAATGAAGCAAAATATTGGACGGGATGAATTTTCTCAGTTCCCCAATTTGTCACAGACAAGCTGCCAGGAAGACGACGTTTTAACTTACGTTCAACATTTTAAATGCCATCCATTCATATTTTGAATCTAGGTTTGAGGATATTTTGACTATGGTTATACCACCATGGATAATTAATCCATATGGTGACATAGAAGAAACGAATGTCATAATACAAGAGGAACTGACAGAACTAAGTACAAACGAAGAACTTAAGGTTCAGTTTAAAAACGGATATCAGCAATTCTGGCTTCTTTGCAACATACCCGTTACTTATCCCGTATTATGGAATATAGCTAGGAAATTTTTAATCTCCTTTCCATCGTCATACCTAGTGGAAAAGGGGTTTAGCGCTGTTACTAATCTCTTAACGAATAAAAGAAACAGACTGGACATCATTAGCCGAGGAGATTTAAGATTGACCCTTACAAAATTGACGCCAAATGTTGATAATTTATTGTTAAAGCATCAGGCTCATCCTTCTCATTAAAAATATTGACTTTTTGCTTATGTTAGTTTATTTTATGTTTATTTCATGTTACATAGATTTTACATAACAGATACGAAATTTTATTTTGAGTAGTATAAATTTAAATTCAATTAATAAATGTATAAATTAACATGTGTTTTTACTTTAAGTTTTTAACAGTAAACTTCACTACAGTTAGAAATTTACAGGAAATCAATATCAGGTAAGTAGGGGGTCTATTCAATACGGAAAAACATGGCAAAGGGTCTACGACACAAAAAAGTTTGGGAAACTCTGATTTAGATGAAATAAGATTAGATATTGTATCATTAAATGAATAAAAATAGGTAATTGTATCATTTCTATACCTAATAGGATCAGAAACCTTGTTGTTTCTGATCTTATTATTGATGCGCTATACCATCTCTATGAAAACAAAGATCTATCAAATGTCCAAAAACAATAGCAGATCCCTTAGCATAAAAAACTCAAATATAGTAAAATGTAAACAGTTAAAAATACGATTGGGGTGGCTTGATCTCTTGGCACCAAGGCTTTCTGCAAGTATCCTCCGTCCATGTTGGTAGGTGAGGGATTTGGTGTGTCCACTCAAAGAGAGAGAGAGAGATTCGTTTGCTGTTTTCTGTCGACATCCAGACGATGACATCGACCGGGACTGTCACCAAAGTACCAAGGGTGAGCAGGTGGAACTCTCCAAACAGCACCCGACTCCATACTTTTGATAAAGGAGGTTTCAAAACAAGTTAGCGTTGTATCACTGTGAAATATGTCGGCTGAGGCTGTTTTAGCTAAGTTATCCGCTATCTCATTACCATTGAAACCAGCGTGTGAGGGGTGTGTAAGAACCTTTCGTTATTTTGCCGTTTCAGAACTTCTTTTTTGATATAGTAGAGTCGATTCCTGATATCGTCCTTTGTTTCTGGAATTTTGCAGCGCATCTAATCAGAAGGCAGTGAACAATTTTGGAATAAATTTGCCAATGTTACGTCTCTTTGGAATCCTTCTTTTCTGATCCCTTGAATTTTGCTTCTTAACTATTAAGGGTTTTCTGCCTTTTAACTTTGAAATTCATCCTACGTTGACAAACGACATTCTTTTCAATTGAATATTCCCTCTTAAATCCCTTTTTACCACTACTCGTAACTTTTAATTAATTAATGTTAGAAGGGCAACATTTACTAAAAGTGTACGTACACGCTAGATTATTTTTAAATTTTTAATTTAAAAATAATTTAATAATAAATAAATGTTATAAACGCTATGATGAAAGTTATAAACAGCGTTATGATTAATGCTATAAACAACGTTATGATGAATGTTATAAACGTTTTGATGAATGTTGTTAAACGTTATTAAACGAATGCTATAATTGTTATGATGAACGTTGCTAAGCGTTATTAAACAAAGGTTGTTAAACGTTATTAAACATTGTTAAACGTTTTTAACGAATGTTATTAAACGTTAAAGAAAGTATTGTTATTATCACCCTGCCAGATGATAGCACGCCAATTGTGGCTCTGTATACTTTCAGAGTTTGTTATTATTTCTTGTTTACATCTTTTTGCGTGGCTGGCGTTCTATAATGACCGTTCAGTCCTAATTTTATTTGTTTGTTTGTATTAAAGTCCCGTTGAAAAGCAACACTAGGGCTATTTTTTGACAGACCCCATCATTTTGAACCACTGTCAGATGATAAGGATGACATTTGAGCTAACATCCACCTCTCCACACCACACCACACAATCGGAAGGACATTTGGCCTGACAGATTTAACACGTAAGGTACCCCCTTAATTCAGTCATGAACAGTGTGGAATTGTTCATTACATATTATTGATTGCAAATTAGTTTCATCATACAAAAAACAAACCAGTTCTCGTCGAAACTTTATAGAGAAAGTAATGCTTAGTATTCCACAATTCTAGTATTCTTAGTATTCTACAATGCTCTTAGTATTCTACACATCTTTTGGAATCTTTACTTCTCTATTATTTATGCACATATATTGATAAAAGCCATTTACGGATTGATATTCACTTAAAAACATTGTGAAACTTCTGGTGTTCAGAAAAAGAAAAGAAATAGGTCAGGATCTTTGCATAGGGCTGGAACATCTTCCCCGGGTCCGTGCACAGGCTTGGGCATGGTTGTTCTTCATCAGCTCTATCTGCGAGATCTGAATGTGCCCCCTGTAAAAAGAAGTTGTGCAAGTGAATGTGATGCGGGAGTAGTTGTCTTACTCTTAGCTCCAGATGGCACTACTGAAAAACAAGAGACGTAAAAACTATTGCTTAAATTCTCTGAGTCAAAGCGGGCTTGTCGATGAGAAGTATCATCAGAAACAACAACAAAAAGAAGAGAAAAAAGAAGTGAAATAAAACTGAGTAGTGGAAAAAACCTTTAATTTATATTCGAGAATTTATATTTATGATAATTATTTCACGACCTATTGTCATTTATAACGATCGCCAAGTATATGAATTATTACATAATGAATGTTCGGTAAATGTCATAATCTGTTAACAGACACTTAGCAGACGATTGCTTTTCAAACATTTTATAACTGCTACACAATTTTATTTCTGTTGAAATATTATAAAAATCAAAAGCAAAAACATATTTTCTCTTTGATAAACATATTTTAGTAATATTATTTTGTATAATAACTGATGATTCATTGTAAACCTTTTGAAATCTGACAATAGTTTGTAAATGATGATGTGAAGTAAAGAGAATAAACAAAACGGGTGGAAGTCTAAAACGCTTGCAGTCTTGTTTTGATTTTTTAAGTACATAAGATGCTCTGCAAGTTACAGAAAGAAATATATATAGTTTGAGCTTAAGAAAACGGTTAGTTTTCTAGAAAGCATGCTAAAATGACTCCTGTTTATCTTCCCCTTTTTATAGTTTTTCGATACTTTTCTGGTATCATTCTTTCAATTGAAATCACTTCTTCTTTTGAACATTTCATAATAGTCAGTACTGATACTGACTTACCATCACGAGAAAAACCCTAGTAACCCTAAAAGTAGGGGTCAGTCGACTTAAAAACGGGATATTCTATTATATTTTAGGGGTGAAGGAAAGGGCTGTATTTCTTTTGGCACCAAAAGAACTGGTCAGAAGTATCATTATCATTTGAAGAATCGCCGGTTAGAAGTCTCATTTTGCCTTGTACAGTATTAATTAGATGGATCAACTAACGGCATCTACTGACGGCAACCACGTTCAGAATTTTTCTTGTGACTGTAGGACACTGGCGTTCTATGGTGAGCGGTTAGTCATGGATGGTAGGGGACTATTCATTAAATATTATTGATTGCAAATTAGTTTCATCCTTCAAAAAAAGAACCAGAACTCATCGAAACCAAATGTTGTTTTTATTTAATTAATGGCAGTCTCAGGTCTTAAAAAAATCAATACAAAAGCAGTCAAAGAAATATCGCTAAGGCTTTCTTGTGCAAGACAATATTTTAAAGCTTAAATAACGAGGAATTTCTAAGTTTATCAACAATTTAATTTTATTTAAATGCCATATAAAAGCATCTGTATAAACACAAGCGAAAAGAACTTCTCGCCTAATGAAGCGCGCTTAAAGAGCCAAATGTTGCGGTCTGCTTTAATGTCGACTTCCCTCCTTAATTACTGACCTACTTTCACGAAAAAACCTTGAGCATGATTGGCGTAAGCAGACGAGTCTAAGTAAGCAGGAAGGTAGGCATTAAAACAGACAGCGACATTTGGCTAACTAAATGCTCTTCATTAGGCGAGAAATTCATTTTGCTTGTATTAATGCTGATATCCGATACCCAGCCGGTTCTTTTGGCTTGAAAAGAAATACAACCCTTTCCTTCTCCGCCAAAATATAATAGAATATCTCGTTTTCAAGCCAACTGACCTCTACTTTTAGGATTACTAGGGTTTTTCTCGTGACGGTAGGTCAGTAGACATGTCTAATCATGTTCAGGATTTTTCTTGTGATGGTAGGACAGTATTGCAACTAACTCATAACCGCGAAACTCAATTCGGAAAGGAAGATCTCTGTAATATTTAGAATGAAGTGCTGTCTAGGTTCTGTAGAGGCATTATATACTGTGTGGTTTAAACTGCTTCTAATGCAATCTAGTGATTAATATTTCCGACTCAAAAATAATAAAACATCACGAAAACACCAAAGGCAGAAATTATTGAATATCATCCCTTTAACATAAAAAGACGTCCTGTATATTCAATAATGCTTAGAAAAAAAGACAAAATTGACATCTTCGAATCACTTTTTTATTGATTTTTTGAGAAAGAAAAATAGCTAAGAATACAGAAAAAAGAAGAAGAAAATGACCACATCTGAGCTGTATAAAGAAAGGATGTATTTACCTTTATATTTTAGTGCTATTTAATTCAGTGCGATTGTTTCATGTTTGCAAAAATGGAACCGATTTTAACTCTTTCCCCAACACTTGAAATTTTAAATTTTGCCTATCTGTATGCTATCCGCTGCATAAGCCTATTCATATGTTTTGATATGAGACGCGGTAGCCTGGTTGGTAGAGCGTCCATCCCGTAACGGAAAGGTGGCGAGTTCTGTCTTCGTCTCGGCCAAAGACCGCCGTGCAGGCTGATGGCAGTTGTGGTACGTTCAATAGGTCGTGCCTGCAAAGTCCTCCAAGTTACCATCACAAATGAAACCTCTGCGGATACTGAGTCAGTCTTTGATTTGGATCCCATTTCTGACTGGCGGATGCATGAATGAGTTCCCCTCAAAAGGGTTGCGTCGTGTGTGTAAACAACTGTAGTTGTTGTGCTGATTGGGCATGACAATATTCGACGTATTGACTGGCCTCTTGGTGTTATCTTGGAGGTATATCCTGGCAAAGACGGTGTTCCGAGAGTTGCGAGAATTAGAACCTCACATGGTGAGAGGATCCGTCCCTTCCAAAGACTTTATCCACTGGAAGTGTCAGCTAAAACTGAAATTGGTGTTTTGAAGGCATCAGGGAAAAGTGGCTTACCTGTTGAGAAGAGTCCAGATTCACCTGCTGACCATATTCCCAATTCACCTATTGAAGGGACTGATAATTCGGAGGTGATACACCATACCAAAACCTGATTGGAAAAAACCATAAAAGTTCCTCGCAAATTGGACTTGTAATTTCCTTTTAATTTGTTTTAGATTGCAAAGTTCAATTTGTAATCTTTCACGTTGCAAAGTGGGAGTATGTAACATGTTGTAAATATTTAACTCTATTTAATTTTTATTTTATGATTTATTTTAATTTAAATTTATTTTATTTTATTTTTATTTTATGATTGTGCAATATTATTTTCAGTGTCTGAATCTAAACCGTCCATCTATAACCTAGAAATTATCTTTGCGGACGCCTTTTCAATGATAGTTCACTCAAAAGATCCCCAGATGAGTGATATATTTCCAAAATGTAAATTAACCCATTTTCTAAATTGCAATTAAAAACCTTGATTCCACGTCACAGCTTTTATTAACAACGGAAAAACACATTCAAAAAATATACATTGTTGCCATACAGAACGAGCTAAATCATACGAAACAAATAATTTCTAGGTTATAGATGGACGGTTTAAATTCAGACACTGAAAATAATATTGCACAATCATAAATTGAACACACGTAAAATAAAAATTAAATAGAGTTAAATATTTACAACATGTTACAGTGTGTGTGCGAGCAAAACTTTCATCTTAAAGGGGCTTGTTCACAACGAAAGGTGCACACTTCTGCTTGAACTCGAAAGAGCAGCGCTCATTCGAGCTTGGTATGACCAAGTGGCCTAAGACCCGCCACCACCATATTTTTTAATTAATGCTTAATTAATCTAGTTTTTATCTTTACAAATTACCATTTTTTGCTAATATATTACTTGAATTAAATAACAAGGAAATAAGTCACTTAGTGGCGAAATCAAGAATAAAATGGGATATCAATATTTGAAAGTATTTTGCGTGATGCACCACAAATTAAAATTGAAAAATGTAGAAATTCAATGCCATTTTCTTTTTAATACACAGATTACAGGAAAAAAGTAAGTGAGATTTTAACATTGATTGAACCTTATCATTTTAAAAGTCATTTAAGACAATATAATAAAGCAGCATTTTGTTAAATTGATATGATATGATTTATACGTTAATATTAATTATTTTAATTTTCAAATCGATGGAAAAATATTTTCTTCATCAATATATTTGAGCAAGCTGAATGTTATGAAATTCAAATTTCTTTTCGCTCATGTCTTTATGTAAAACAGGAAAATAATCCCTATCAGCGAGTTTGAAGTTATTAAACTATAATTCTTGTGAGAAAGAATTATAATTTGGGAGAAAATAATTAAAATTAATCTTCTTAACCCTTAAAACATTTTTTTCTTATAAAATAATTTTTATAAACTAGATTCGTTTTCCGTTGTTTTAAAATTAGTTGTTGAATTGTTATAAAACCAATTTAAAAAAATTAATTTTCATTTCATTCTCTATATGATGTTTTTTTAACTCAATAACTGCAAATGGGAATTAACAAATAAACATTTGAATGAAAAAAAATTACAGGCAGAATTCTGAATTGTTTTGCTTAAAAACTGACTTTTTGTCTTTTTAATCATTTTTAATCATTTTTTAATCATTCATAATCTTAAACCTTATAACTTCTTTTTTATTCTATTCTCCCAAAAGAAATCAGAGAGAAGATTAAGGAAACATCTCTTAAAAATACACCTTTATTAGGGATTAAATGGGCTTTATTTTTCAGTTAAACTACTTATCTGATTTTTAATCTTTGATTTTTTTACTTATCATTATACATTCTTTTCATACTCCAAATTAGTTATTATTTTAAATTCTCCAAACTGAGCAGCGGTAACTAGGTTGGCCTTCTTTTTAACCATGAGAAGGACTGGATCGTTGAAACAAAAAGCATTTGATCCTTGTGTGTGGCAAATCGATATTTCGAGTGATGTTAAAGTATTTAAAAAATTGAAGTAGCCTGGTTGGTCGAGCGTCCGTCTCGTCACCGAAAGATAGCGAGTTCTGCTCTCGTCTCGGACAAAAGACCACCGTGTTGGCTCATAGCAGTGGGGGCACGTTCAATAGGTCCTCCAAGTTCCCAAACCAAACGATACCTCTGTGGGTACTGAATCAGGGATGAGTCGGTCTCTGATGTGGATCTCAATTCTGACTTGTGGATGGATGAATGAGTTCGACTGCCCCCTCAAAAGGGTTGCGTCGTGTGCGTTCGAACAAAGTCGTCCTTTCACTCTAATGGTGCTCGTCAACAACGAAAGGCGCCCACTTCTGCTTTCATTAAAAAGAGCTAAATCGCGTTCGGTCTTGGTATGACCAAGTGGCACTAGAACGACCCGACCTGAATTCTACAATCAAAGGAGCACAGTTATAAAATTCAGACATGATTCAATTGTTCAGACATGATTGTTCACTAGTGGTATCTGGTTCATTGAGACTGTAGGATTGTGACATTACAAGATAGTATTTTTAAAAAAACGCATATCTCATCTTTAATTTTATTTGCTTATTTTGCAATTTCATTCCATGGGCATGTGGAGAAATAAGCCACTAAGTGAGGGGGAGGGAGGGTGCATAAATTAAAACTGTTATTCTTAGTTAAACCTTCGAAAACATCGCAGTTCCTTTCTTTGCAATAGCACAAGTCGGAAACTGACTTTTCTTTCACTTATTTTGACGATAAAACCTGTGCATTTTTATGAACAGGAAACTTATAAGATGCCCTGAAGTTCTTGATTTAACTGCTGAACATTCCAGTAGCTACTGATCGGCCGAGAGAAATATATTTATTGTTAGATGTTGACACTGGAACTGTTGGGTTATTAGATTCCAAATGTGGGAAAACCATTGATTTTCGTGGCTGTTATGTATCTATCGCTTATGCCATTAAATACAGGGTGTTTCAAAACTAATGGTACATACTATTAAAGGGTCTCAGAACTCGCTCGCCAATACAAACCACTTTCATTATACAATGGGGAGTCAGAAAGCAAATGTTATGCCTCGAAAGGGTGCTTACTCCTCTGCTTTGAGGTCTTCCTTTACCCAAGTGGACTCATAAACTATACACAGGATGTTTCAAAACTAATTATGCATACTATTAACGGATGACAGAACTCGCCAAAAAAAAAATAGTTCACCATACAATGTGGGGTCTGAAAGCAAATGTCTGGCCGCGTGTGGATCCTTATTTCGCAGAAATGGAGAATATAATAAAGATCAAGAATAACAATATGAAGACAAAAAACATTTATAACAATTGCTCAAATAAGAAACCGGCAGTTGTAATACAGACTTTATATCGGCGGGGAATTGAATCCCGCGCAAGTTGGAACATGTCTGGTATATCAGGAACATTGCCCTACCGCTGGTGTAGTGTGGTGTGGAGAGGTGGGATGCCAGCTCAGGTGTCGTTCTTGTCATCTGATCGTGGTTCAAAATGACGAGGTCTGCCCAAAATAACCCTATTGTTGCTTTACAACGGGACGTCAATATAACTAAAATTGAAACTAAAGATCACGAACATTAGCAGCTGCAACGCTAATTTGGGCCACGAGGTCCTCCGGTGACGTGTGGATGCCTCTTTCACTACAAATTTTAGCCCTTCTCAGAAGAAACAATCTAAACAGAACACATTCTGGAGATCTGGAATGAGCAAGACAAGATAGATTGACCTCTCTTGGCCAATTCATCTATTCGAAAAGGCAATATCCAGGTAGTTTCGTTCATTCCTTAAATGGTGGTATAAATTCCCATGATCTTACACAGGAAATTAAGCATTTGCAATCCCATCTGCATAGGAGGGGTCTATATAATTTTGCTTTCATGGATACTAGCTCATGTAAGCATAACGGGTAATGAACAGGCAGACACTGCTGCCAAAGTTGCTAATACGTATCGTCCTATGTCACTTCATTATACCGATATCAAGAGCGCACTGCGTAAGTGGATGCTAAGGACTTGGCAAAATGACTGGAATCAAGAAATAGATAATAAGCTGCTCTTTCTTTTGTTAGAATGGCGTTATAAGCTATAGACTTCTTGATTTTACTTCTGTCTTTAACTCTGAATTGACAGCACTGTATATAGCATTAAAACATCTTTGTGAAAAACATACAGTAACTGCTATTATTCACTCCGATTCTTTAAGTGCTCTGGAATCCTGGAATAGTGGTATAAATTCCCATGGTCTTACACCAGAAACTAAGCATTTGCAACCCCACCTGCATAGGAGGGGCTATAGAAGTTTGCTCTTCTCGATACCAGCTCATGTCGGCATAACAAGTAATGAACAGGCAGACACTGCTGTCAAAGTTGCTAATACGTATCGTCCTATGCCTCTTCATTATACCGATATCAAGAGCTCACTACGTAAGTGGATGCTAAAGAATTGACAAAATGACTGGAATCAAGATGTAGATAATAAATTCCACGATGTAAAACCCTATATTACACCTTGGACATCATCATTAAACCGAAAATTTGATGTCATTCTGACTCGACTGCGTATCGTCTATTCACGTATGACACACAGAGACTTACTGTTTGGAGAATCTCCTCCTGTTTGCGGCTCATGCAATGTTCCGCCGATTGTACGCCATGTTTTAATTGAATGTTCTGATTTTTACAGAGACCGAGTGAACTTTTTAAATTCATCTGATTTTGACTTGTCTTTCCTTCTTGGAGAAAGACCTCACATAAATTTATTCCCGTTTCTTAAAAATTTGGAATTTTACCTGCATTACCATTTAAATTTACTTTTACTTACTGTTTTACCAGTTTTTTAAGAGGAATTTTATGCAAATTGGAAAAAATGAACAAGTGAGCCGAGTTTTCGGTGCAGCATATCCTAGAAAAGGATCTTGCGCCAGAAATTGCATTCATCATCATCATCATTCATTACATTAATGGGAAAATGAGTTGGATCTCCGATGTTCTGAAACCGCATGATACCTCAAACATTTGCTGGAACATGCTGCAATAAATCAGGTAACGTCTGTTGGGGGAATATGAAGCACTTTTGTCCATCTAAGTTAGTTTGGTAACAGATACGATCTAATTCAGGTATCCGACTACGTTCCAAAGAAAATATTTGAAAATGATTTTTTGAAAACCCTTTAAAACTATGCTTTTTAAACCTATTGCCAATTATACTATACGTACAACAAAATTATTTGAAAATAGAATAGATTTTGGGAGATAAGAATATTTGTGATACATTCCAATGAAATTTGACCAAAGCGGTTCACATTCTACACAAAATTGAAATGCAGCCGTCCTACTTTTCTTTGCACACAAGTGAGAGAATAGAATGATGAATGACAAGAACCGAAATCTAAGAAACATTTTGAGATGCAAAGAAGTGATGGGTAAAAACATGCGTTTATATATGCCTTTTTTCCATAAATTGACAACCTAATTTCTCTAAAAACATAAGAAAGGAATAGGCAAGGAAAAAATTAAAGGAAAAGTATTCACTATGAAGGAAAAAGTATTTCACCAGCCGTAAAACTTTTGGTTCATTTCATTGACCATATTATAAAAACACACACTGTGATTTTTATGTAAATACTTCTATTAGTTATTGAGATATTATGTTAACGGCGGAGAAGTTTTATGAAAACTAATGTTCCAAGAAAACTGAAGTTCAAGACAAATTTCAGCTCAAAAATATGATTTGTTTAAAATTCTCCTGGTTGATAGATCAGGTCTTCTTTATCCTTGAAAACAGAACCTGTTTTGGAAAGAGGAATGACTAAAATTACAAGAAATAAGAATTAAAAAATATTCGCCAATGTGGTCGATAACCAGTGTTTTTAACGTTGTCGGATACCTTAAGTGGTCGTGGAACATTCCTCCCCAAACAGTCACTGAGAATCCTTGTTGGCTGCCACTTGAACGTGCACCATGAGGATTTATTGCAGCCCATACTGCTGTGTGTAATAAATGTACCATCACACATGAATGTGGCAATATCCGTGAACAGGACAAGGACTTTTCGCTGCCCGACGTTTTGTTTCCGACCCCACACTATATATGGTGAAAGTTGTTTGTTTTGGCGAGTTCCTTATACCCCTTACCTTATAGTGTGAACCATTCGTTTTGCAACACTCTGTATATCAGTAATTCTCAACCTAGGGGTGCACGAGCACACTAATGGGGGGGGGCATGAGCATATCCAAGAGAAAATGTTATTTTAAAAAATTGATCAAGTGACTGAAAGGAAAGAACGCAAACACACACATACAAAACAAAATACATTTCGACACGTTTAACAATTAACTTATTAAATTAAAACAACTTATTAAATCAAAAACAAGTTTTATAATTATTAGTGATTTCCTTCGGGCTGTCTTGCAGAGCAAAGTTTTTCAAAGGAGGGTTTAATATTATAAATAGACACTCTCAGTTCTTTTTCTATATTTTATCTATTTATATTTTGTCTTCAAAGAAGCCACCGCAGAAAATCCCAGTTTCACAAAGGTAAGATGTTGAAAATGGTAGTAGAATGCGAAATGCTTTTGCTTTTAGTGCAGAAAACTCATTATCCACTCTTGCCCAAAATTCAAAGAGTGATTTATTATTAAATTGTTTTTTTTTTTTGTTTCGCTGCTTGCCGTGAAGTCTATGAAGGTTTCTTTCTCTTCAATTGAGAGTCCTTCGGGAGTATTTTGAAATGGATCCCTCACCCAATTGCAACTTGATATCAGTTTGTCGTCAACAAGAAAGCACTTTTTAAAATTCTTTGCTAGCATTGCTAAATGATCTTCATTGGTTACGAACACAACTTTTACATGTTGTTCTTCAGCCTTGTGAGTTTTAATACAATCATTCCAATTTTCAAACATTGTTAAGTTTTCTTGCTTTAAATTTCTGCTCCACAATTCTAATTTCCTACAAAAAACTTTAACTTTATCACTCGTATCCAATATATTTGTATTTTCTCCTTATAGTTGAAGATTCAAGTTATTTAATTTCTCGAAGATGTCGACCTTGTAGCTCAATTTCATCACAAATAAACTTCGTGAAAATTCCCAGTTTCCGGTCTGTTTTTCTCTTCTAGGAAAATGGCGATTTCTTCTCTTAATTCATAAACACGTTGAATGTACTGCACCTACGTCTTTACAAAGTGCAGAAAAGATTCTTGATTTCAGGGGTCTCATTTTTATATAATTTACTACGGTTATAACCGTAGTTAACACAATATTCAAACCAGGACTCATTTCTTTGGAAGCCAAAGCTTCTCAGTGGATCATGCAATGTGTCCAGACGCACTGTAGCGATTTTTGTTTCACAAGGGCTTGAATACTTTGGAATCTTCCGGGCATAGAACGAACACCATTGGTGCATATTCCGACGCATTTTTTTCCATTCTATGTTTGCCTCGTTCATGAAATCATTTCAGATAGCAAATAATGCGAGTGCTGTTGCTTTGGGTTCTATTGGTTTGCAGAAAAGTAATTCTTCTACTACTGACAAATCATCACAAAATCTAACATAGGCAATGAAATGAGCATATTTATTACTATCTGTTGCCTCATCGAGTTGTATTGAAAACAATTTGCCATGTAACTTCGACAAAAGCTGACACTCTACATCTTTAGCTATATCAGCAATACGACGGGCAACAGTATCATTTGAAATAGGTATAGACTGCAATTGTTTTGCAAAACTATCTCCAAACATAGTTTCTACAATTTCAATTGCGGCTGGCAAAACAAACTCTTCACCAATGGTGTAAGGCTTTTTACATCTGGCTATTTTATATCAAACTTTGTAAGAGGCAATTAAAGCTTTTTCATTCACAAAGTTTTTTTAAACAATGATTTTTGCTTTTATTATAATTTTAATTTTAATTCGAAGAATTCCTTGGGTTTGTTTACGTACTCACTATGACGCGTTTCCAAATGTCGTTTAAGTTTATTAAGTTTCATGCTGTCTGCCGCCAACATTTTTGAGCAAATGATACACAGGGGCCTTACTTCTTCATTTACTTCAGTGCTAGTGAACACAAAATTTAAGTATTTTTCAGAATATTTTCTTGTTTTATTTTCGGAACCACGCTCGTTTGTGTACTTGTTGATGCTTGTCTATCTTCTAATGCTCGCTTACGCCCACCTAAAAATTTATCCTTGATTCTGCATAAGTCTGCTGCCGTGAATATTTAATACGGTGAGTTGCAATTACACGAAAATATATATAACATGCACATTAATAATAGATTCAATAGAGATAGAAGGATCAACTCGAATGAGATTGCCTGGAATTGAAATTGGCGTCATAGAACTTTCTCCTTCTGCCTATGAGAAAACATTTGTTCACATTTGCGCACGCTCCTAACTTAACTTTTAAGCATACCACACAAATCGAAACTTCTCGTGGAACCGTGAGAATGCCCGACATGGCGGAACGCAAGAGGAATAAAAATGCATAGGATTCTTGTTTTTTCAATGCTGAGGATCGGTGTTGCAAAATGTCAATAAATTTCCGTATTCTTGGTAATTTGTAAAGTTTAAAATTAAGGTTGTAGGGTAGGTTTAGCGCAAAAATACTCAAAATACATTCTTATTTTATACATTTTATTGTATGCGGTAGGAAGGTGGGGAGCGATGAAAATTATGATTGAAAATTGATCCGTGAGGTTGAGAAACACTGCTGGATATGATAATAACTACCCAATCAAATGCTCAGGCAGTATAGCAGCTTTCACAGAAACTCGATCTGTAAAATGAAATCAATGATTATCACAAGTGTCACTGTTAAAGCCGGAAGAGCCCACATTTGACAAAACCATACTTCGAATCTGGCTCCTTGTGTTGCCGCTTCCTCATATCCACAAGAGACAGAATGTCCACAATAGATTTTTCGCGAAATCCACGGCTTCTGATGATGATGTCGTGTCCGTATTTCCACGGAAAGGGGGTGCAGTAGCTTCTGAGGGTAAAGACCCCTGAGCACACAGAGGGCAGAAGTCTGACTTCTAGTTCATAGGAAGCTGACAAACACATTCGCTTGCACAACCCTTTTTTTACAGAGGGGGGCATTCATACATCTCACAGATAGAACACGCATAATAACAGCCATACCCGAACCGAACTCGAACCCAGGACGCCCAGATCACAGGGAAGACATGCTTCCTCTAAGCCTGGAGGCCGGCATCCATTGATTCTGCTTTCCACTATTACTCTTTTTAGCTGGTTCCATTTTTCAATCCAATATTTTTTAGAGGGGGGGGGGGAGTTTTTTCCGTTATTTCTTTTTATTTAATTCTTGATTCTATAAAAGTAATCTCAAATAAATTTTGTTACGCAATTACAATACTTTATCTTCGTATAAGAGGATGTAAGAAAATAAACTCGAAACCCCTTCATTTCTTCTTTCATAGCAAGTGTTCCAACACATCCGGTAGTTATAGGTTTTTGTCGGTCATTTGCAAGAAGCAGACACATTTGCTGCAAAATTTAGTCCCACCAACTATCCAATATTCTTGGCGTAATAGCCTCCTCGGAGAAACTTCTTCAAAACCAAAACAAGCCTCTAAAGTGCGCCTCGGAAACTTCACTCGTCAAAGATCTTGCAAATATAAAACTAAAAACAGCCGATCAACCATTGCCTTTGGCGTTTTCCTGGGAGAAAGGACTAAGGAAGATTGCACCAGGATGTAGACGAATGAGTTATTGATATAGCCTTGGATGCGACATAGTGTTTGGAATAAATAGAACAGTATATTAGGCAGAATAGAAATGATAGGTACGCTTAAAATGCAATGTCGGAAGACTACGCAGAATCTCCGGAAGTGATTGCGAATAAAAGCTGTGGGACAATCCGCAGGACAAAATCGACATTTCGGTTTCGTTAAAAACATTATCTCAATACATCTGCACTTTCAGGGAGAGTTTGAATGAATTGACTAATTTTAGAGATCAGATTTATTCCGTGTTACTTTATGAATATTCCGTTTTTTTTTTAAATTGGACTTAAAACTAAAAATACACCATTCGTAAAACGCAGAATTTATATTAGTAGAGAAAATTTACTAATATCTATATATATTAGTAAATCATTACACACACACGTGCCCACACACACGCATGCACACAGACAGACAGACAGACAGATAGATAGAAAGATAGATAGATAGATAGAAAGCGAAGAGACTTTCTTTCCTTTGACGCTTTATTTCACCGCGGAATGGCAGGCATGTTTATGTACAAGCAGGAGTGACGAGCACATATGCAAAACGGCATGAGGAGAAACTTTAGAACATTTTATTCCTGGTCTTATATAACCTGATGCTGCTAGGGAAAAGAGTGCTAATATAAAGATATTTAGACGGGGATTTTCGCATGAACCGGGAAAGGGAAACAGAGGGATCTTTTAAAACGAATTTTGTTAAACCAGTGGTATTTTGCCGCTTCACTCGGAGTGTGGAAAAGTAAGTCGATTCAGCACTTTCAAAGAGCTTCCATTGAATTAATTCGATAGAGAAAGTGAAATGGGATCATGAAATAAGAGGATATTCTAGGATGAAGTTTATGTGGGCAAAGTGGAGTCAAAAATTAGGAAATGAATTCAGTTTAAACTAAGTTTTAAAATATCATTACACACACACACGCATATCTATCTATCTATCTATATCTATCTATCTATCTATCTATCTATCTATCTATCTATCTATCTAT
>JAPMOQ010049553.1:1457999-1479575 GCA_026543055.1 Argiope trifasciata
TATCTATCTATCTATCTATCTATCTATCTATCTATCTATCTATCTATCTATATAGCTTGTCATCTTTTAGCCATGTGTTTGAATGCATAATTACAGTGCAAATACCATGTACAATCATTCATAATGGTTTCCCTATTTTTTTAATTAATTGGCATATTTCCCAAACCCTTTTTACGGGCTCAGAGCAGTTTGAAGAAGATTTAGAACTGGAACTCTTGTTATTCTTTCACATTTAAGAGCATACAACTCTTAAGAGCATTTAGAAGGAAAAAAAATCGGAAAAGTTTTCTTATTCGTAAATCTTGACACGCCTCAGAAAATATTTGCTTGGATAATATGAAAAATAATTTGTGAGAGAAAGCAAATTTCAAGCTTAAATAGAAGCACAAGATAAGAGACGCGAAAGCAAAAATGAAATTATCTAAAAAAATGGGAAAATAGAGAAAAAAAGTTGGGAAATGAAGAAGAAAAGTTTAAACAAAACCACTTTTTCAAATTATTAAAATGATAGAAAAAAAATGAAAAAGCAAAAAATAAACCCAACAAACGATTAAATTCTGTCATCCGAATGCCTCTTAGTCCTCTCGATTTAGTTCTATTTTTTTTCTATTTCTCCTTTTGCAATGAAAAATTAAACAATGGGAAATATTATCCCGCTTTTGCAATGAGATAGACACCAGAGGAAGAAGTCAATAATGGAAACGTTCATCGCTCGAAGCTTTTTTTCTTTGCTTTAAAGTGTTTAGGATATATAAATGAGAAAAAAAAAACTCCCATTTGCTGAATTTTTTAAATTTCTTTATTTCTGTTCCAAGTGTTTGATCGGTGTTCAGTTTTTTTTTATCTTGAAAAGTAGTTTTATTTTTAAATGACATCGGAAAGAATAGGCGAATACATTTGAAGAATTGCAATCATTACAATCGCAATAGAACTCTCTCTAGAGCAATGTTAATTGAATCACGAAAAACGAACCATTTTTAATTAAAAAATAAACTCGTGAAGAATATTATCAGCATTCAAGGGGCCCTAAGTGAAAGATAAATGTTTAAATTGAACTGAAATGCTCTGCAAATAGTCACAGTTTGGAGTAAAAGTGAAAAAAAAATGTCAGATGTGATAAGTTTTCAATTTGGGATCTTCTTTTAGTTTTATTTCAATCAATAAAGAGAGGGAAATAAAACGATCCCTTGTAACGCCATCCATTCAAATGACATTTTATTCAAAAAGGCCAGATGATAATACTTTTGGTGATATTAACTTTTACTTACTTTCCCAGGCAGCAAAAGTAGAGTTCTTTGATGATATGATGTTTAGAAAGATACGCAAGTAACCGAAATACAACTGCTTAACATTTATCTTTCACGTGTTATTTTTAATTCATATATTTTTGAAATTATTCTTTGAAATTTGGCCTATGTTATGCGACTCCAATAAATGTTACAGTTACTGAAATCGCAAATGCACCAAAATGGTCCTTTTCCCCCTCACATAATTGACACCCAATTAGATACTTTTTATTTCAAACACGTCTTCTCTCGGACTTTGATCGATAGACTCTTTTCTTTTCTCTTTTTCCCCATCAAAACATGAAAACTATTGTCCTATAATATTCCACGCGCATCGAAAACTTTATACAGAGTGTTTACAAAAAAAGGGAACAAAATGACATAATAGATCCACCATACAACAAGAATCAAAAATCGCTTAGGAGCAGAGGATTGCATTTGCGATTCGAGCTTCAACAGGGCGTCTAAATTAATATATAGCACAAACAGAAGGAACGAAACCATTACTGATCATTTTGTTGCTAATGACTCACTCACGTGTGACTCATGCACGCCAAATGTTGAGCCTTCAGGAGATGTTTAAGGTTTTTCCCAGATGTATTGAGGTACACCTGGCATCTACATTGCTTGGAGGCGCGAGCTCTCAAAGATACCAGGCGTATCTCAAACGCATTCTGATGCCTCAACAATTCGCCCTACCAAATCTTCAAGCGGGTATTTCATACACAAATCCCTTTAAATTTTTTCATTAAACTGATACAAAGCAGACAGATATGATGATCATGAGCCATACTATTGGTCCACCGCGACCCATCCAGCTACCAGGAAAAGTAGCAGATATACTCTGGTGTCTGTGCTGAAATGTGCTGAGGCTCCATCGTGTTGAAATCGAATGCAAAGACGAATAGGCTTCGGAACACCATTCAGCATTTCTAGTCTATACTTATAATAAAGCTCAATGTGTGTGTGTGTGTTTTGGCGCTCTACAGGTCAGACTGTTGTACCTACAGCTACCACATTTGGTACATGTATACCTTGGTGGTCGGGAATGTGCGCCTCGGAGCCCTTTTTTAGAATTTTTAATTAGAATTTGAATTAATTAAAATTTAAATGATGTTTCGACGTTTTTCCGCTATAACTTCCGAAAATATGATCGAATAAACATGATTTTTACATCAATTTAAAGATTAAAAAATTAGCCTTCTAATGGTATCAGTGTTTGAATTTATAACTCAAGCTTCTATTTTTAATGAATTTTTAAAGAAATATTTTAACCATGTTTTTTTAGCACGTGACTAGATAAAATAAAAAAAATATAAAATGTGATATTTTCTAAAAAAATAAATGCAAAGCAAAGGTTTCTACAATCGTTTGCAATATCTATATCATTAACTCAATAAATCTTCTTTATTTACGGTAAACCTGATTGAATTTAGACAGGATATGCATTGAAATCCTGACTTAATGGCATATTTGTGTAATCGTTTGCAATATCTGTATCATTAATTTAATACTTTTTTTCCATTCTCGCTTTCTTTAAAAAAACATATTTAATATTTTGGCAACATCATCGAATTTTTTTAAAAATATTTTTGAAGCATAACCGATGGGTAAAACTGACTGATTTATAAAATTAAAGAATTTTACTAGGAAAATGTGTACTTTTAGAACTTTTTGTCCATCATCTTAAAGAAAATATTAATTTCAGGTCAATCAATGCCAGGAATTACTTCTAGGCTATTGAATATTAATTGAAAATTTTAGAACGTTTTACTCATGGCGAACCAGCTGGTTGCCAAAGGCGGCTAATAGAACAAATTGCAAGAATGTTAGATAAATGGAACCGTTAAGTCTTTCTGGGATAATGCACTGTCCAAGTAAACAGTCTCCTACAATGTCAACCCACACAGTTACAGAACATTTGCTCAGCTCGTGTTTGTATCGCAACGTCTCTACACGCATTTGCTACCCTTTGTTTCTATGAGATTTCTTTTTTATCTTTATTGTACAACGGATCTGCCATATCATTTTGTCCACTTTTTAAAAATACCCGGTAGATTTACAGAACCACCAACTTACTCAAAATGTAGATAAGATTGGAGTTTTGTGTATAATTTGGAATCATCTTTGTTTTTCATCGGAGGGGTAGGTAGACAGAGCGGACAATTTTTGCAATTAGATCTCAATCTAAGAAACTGCGCAAACTTTTGCATCGAAATTATGTTTGACTTTAATTGTGAAGAGGGAATAAGCTTAATAATTGATTCGTTTTATGTTTATTTCTGAAGGGACCATATTCGGTTCTTTCCATACAACACTGATAGACTTTGTCGACATCTAACGGAAGTCTGACGGCATATCTCAATACGGAGAATCTCGATGGAAAACTGCTATTCGCCCTAGGCATTTCGGACACTTAATTTCCTACACACAAGTCATAACCTGTAATGTAAAGATTCAGCTTCCTTGCCCTAAGGATCAGTTGACCACTATGACGTTCTTTGCTTCCCACACTGGATAATTGGCATTTCCAGCCTGCTGCTTCCTCTACTGTGTGGCATCCCCACAGTGTTAAGTACTCCAGACTGACCATTGAGAATTCCATTCCCCCCAAATTCCAGTCATCCAGCCAATTAGCAGAGTCCAGACAAAGAAACACATGTGCGCTTTAGTCTACCCAAGGAACGAAATCGTATTTTCCAGTTGGAAAAGTTCGACCCTGTCCCGATGTGAATCTTTAGGTTCCATTATAAAGGGTAAGCTACGAGGGTCGATTAACAGCGGACATTCCCACGGTGGACTGGAGACCATGGAGGTTTTTCCTGAGAGGCTATTGTACAACAGAGAACCCAAATGCACCAATGTGCAAATGAGAGGCGGAGTTTCGAGGAAAAATAAGATACGAGGTTTCGAAAAATGAGACGTGCGGTAGACACAGAGAATAGCTGAGTATTTGTTTCAGAATTTACTTCTTACCTAGATTTGGATCCCAGTTTTAGTTTAGTTTAGTTATATTAACGTCCCGTTGTAAAGCAACACGAGGGCTATTTGGGGACTCACCTCATCATTTTGAGCAGGGATCAGAGGAAGAGCCCAACATATGACCTAGAACCCACCTCACCACACCACACCACACCAACGGGAGGAAGTTTGGTCTGACAGATTTAACGTACAAGAGACCCCCTCACACGACGGTTCTTCGGCGGCATCGAGCCTCGAACCTGAAATCCTCCGTTTCCGAAGTCGGGACCTTACCAATAGCCCACCGTGGCCCTAATTAGATCCTAGACATCCAATTTTTAATTATCATCTTGAATAAAAAGAAATTCATTCTCCGGATTTTAGTTATTAAAAAAACTCAATATTTTACATACAATTCAAGCTCTCTGTTGTGTCTACAAAGCAAAATAAATTTGCAATAGCTACATACAGACATGACAATTCCGGTCCTAACATTTCTTGTGAAAATGGATCCTTTCGGTTTTCCTAAATTTTCTCAATTAATCTCTATTTCTACGCTTTAAAATGAACATGTTTGGAGCAACTCCAAACAATTTTTTTCTCAGAAATAATAATTAAACCAAAAAGACGCCGCACTTTTCTAATGGTCTGTTCAGTGTCATTTTGAGTTTGCACTAGATTTTAGTACATATTATGATTAGCGTTGGCACCTTAATTGTTTATTTTCTTATCTTCGCGCTTAGAATTGCCATTAAGGAATAACTAATAGAGTCATTTGCAGCTACAGAAAATAAATCGTAGGAAGTAGGTAAGAGCGTTTAGACGGTGGAAAAAAGTTCTGTAATATTTCTTGAACCTGACCATCTGTTACCGTGATTAATATTTTGGTGCGGGTTTTTGATATGTCCTTTCCTTTTTATTTAAACTATACAGGCTTTTTAGAAAGAGCTGTATGTTGTAGGAGTAGAAAATCAGTAGTTCACTTAAGCAATAGTCATTAAATGTTTTAATTGGTGCAAATATAACTGCTGCATTTATAAAAATAACTGGTAGACTATTTTTTGTGCTTTGATTTACACTTTCACATTTTTTATTTTCTGGTTTGGTCGGTCTAATGTCACTTGGCCATACCAAGCGGAATGAGAATTAACTCTTTCGAATGAAGGCAGAAGTGTACGCCTTTCGTTGTGAACGAGCACCGTTCAGGTGAAAGGACGACTTTGCTCGAACACACATGACACAACCCTTCTTAGGGGGACTCATTCATCCATCCGCCAGTCAGAATTTAAAACCAAATCAGAAATCGACTCATCCCTGATTCAGTACCTCTAGAGGTACGGGAACTTGGTGGACTTTGCAGTCACGACCTATTGAACGTGCCCTAACACGGCTGTCTTTGGCCGAGACGAGGACAGAACTCGCCATCTTTCGGTTACGGGATGGACGCTCTACGAATCAGGATACCGCTGCCTTCTTTTATTTTTTGAATATTTTAGCATCACCTGACATATCGAGTTGCCACACACGAGGATCAAATGTTTTTTGTTTCAACAATCCACTCCTTCTGGGGGCTAAAAAAAGAGTCCGTGTGACTTCCTTTTCCCATACTATCATTTAATTTCGTCTTCCTGAGGAATGAAAGCTATGAAATTTCACACATTTATGTGTATTCTTTAACAGAAAATATTTTTAGTACTTTAATTCCAAACGAATGACATCATCTGATGGTGAATTTGAGATAGATTAATTTTAAAATTCCTCAATATTTATAGAAAAGAATCATAAATGAAGGAAAATCGAGTAGAAAATCCTCACCTCCAATTATCAATTGTAATGAAATAAATGTCTGAAATTTTTAACCTTAACTTTTTGTTTTATAATTTTTGAAACTCGGAGCTGCTACATCAAGTCCTTTCATAGATTGTGTAGAAAGAGGAAGCAGCTGTAGTAGAAGAAACGAAATCAGCTTCTGTGATAGTGTCTCGTTATGCTATTCGCTACGAATTTGTGGCTATGAAGGTAAGGATGTTATAAGGAGAGTTTTCTCTTAAATTTTTCACTTTAAAGTAGCCTCACTTATTGCTAAAATACAAATATTTGCACGAAAAAATGTCCTTAATATACGAATAATAATGTCCTTAATATATGAATAAAATATTTTCTTAATATATGAACAAAAAGGTTCTTAATATATGAATAATAGTCCTTATATATAAATAAACATTCTCTTAATAAATGAATAATAATGTCCTTAATATATGAATAATAATGTCTTTAATATATGAATAAAAATTTCCTTAATATATGAATAATAATGTCCTTAATATATGAATAAAAAATATCTTTATGAATAAAAATGGCCTTAATATACGAATATATTAAGCACATTTTTTGGTTTGCTAGTCAGAAGAATTTTAACTAGGGAAACTGATTTTAAACTTCCTACATATTTATAGTGATGAATTATTAATTGATAAATGAAAATAGGAAAATGATAAACTCATGCTGAAATTCATTGCATTATATTTTATCAAAATATTCCCACAACTTTTGAAAGATCTTTTTTAAATTGTGTTCTAATGTATTCAAATGATGATTAGGTGTGTGTCAAAAATGGCGTTACACCAGTGAAAAGCTCATAATTAAAATTAAAAAAACAGAATTTGCCATAACCAGCAAAGAATTAGCTATTGAAAAAAAAATTATAGACTTGTGTACCAGAAGCCAAAAGCAGCAAAAGACAAAAAAAGGAGCAGGCAAGAAAATAAAAAATGAAACTGAATGGTTCTAACAGAAAAGCCTACATAATATTCCAATATTATCATTAAAAAAATTGTAAATATTAAAATTTACCGAAAATAGATAGTGTTCACTTAGAGAACAGAAAGAAAAATTATTAAAAAATCAAAAAGAAAAATAAGTAAGTAAATGAAAAAATGAAAGAAACTGAAAAATAAATCTATACTAACATTATAAATGTGAAAGTTTGGTTGGATGGATGGATGGAAGTTTTTAACTCCATCACTTCAGAGCGTCTAAACGGAATTGAATGAAATAAAGTACAAATATAGATTATAGTCAGGAATCGAACATAAGATACTTTTTATTTCAGTTCATTGAGCGCTTGATTTTTTATTCATTTTAACTTTCGCGCCAAAGAGCTGAGACTCAATCATCCCTCGAAACGTAAGTAAAGGTCCAATTTTTTTCTCAACAATAATCAAGTTATTCTTAGCAGAATTTCTTCCGATTATTTCAGACTATTCGATTTGTGTGTGTTTGATGTATATAAAATCCAATGTTGTTCATAAATCGATCTTTCGGATTTATTCCGAAGTACTTTTAAATTAAAAGAATACAGAATAAAGGAAATAAAAAATTTCTAATCTGCATTGCATTACCACAACTGGCGTAGGAAAGTCAGACATCGCCGTTACGCCAACTGACGTTGAAAGTTCGCACGCGATTGTTCACAACTGTGTTTTTATTTAAATTAAACGGGATAATTAGTCTTTGCCGCTTCGCGCCTCACTTTCTGTATTCAAGAATTCCTTACTGTCTGCAGAGAGACGAACGATTTTTAGCTAGAAGCGCCTTTGATGAGTGTGTCAGAGTTGTTGCCTGCGTCAAGTGAGTATGAGGACTTCGCCTTGCTGATGGAGACAATAGTTGTTGCCTGCGTCAAGTGTGTCTGACAACTTTGTGTTGATTGCGTTTGCTGCTGGTAGATGGCACCCCATCGACTGTTTGAAGGCTCATCGTTTGAGCGACCAATATAGCTGGTTAGACTGAGTGGGATTCGAACCTGGGACCTTTCAGTTCGTAGTCGCGTAACATAACCATTCAACAAAAGCTATCGCTAGAGTACAGTGGCTGTTTCTGGCTTATTAAGGTACCACTATAGGTATAACATGAGAAGAGTGCCATATGCTCAATATGGTTTGGGATCCGCTAATTTGGCATTTATTGATGCTTTTACAGTCTGCTATGCTTGTGAAAGAAAAGGACATGTTCGATGGTAACTAAAGGGATGAAACATTTTTTATCAGTTAAGAAGACTTAAATTCAATGCTTGAATTTTTTAAATTTTTTATTATGATTGCCATTTTTAGTTTTGCTTTTCAAAAGATATCAAATTTTTTAATATGATAATCAATTAAAATTCTTTCTTTTCTCTTTATTTGTTTTTATTGACATTGATTATTCAAATATCTTTTCGAAATTTGTGTCATCCTGTTTTCTTTTCTTTTCTATTTAATACCAAACTATTTTTCTAAATTTACTGCATTACTAGTGTAACCTCCATCAGATATTGAATAAAAATTTTGACTATTTCTGTTTCTTTCCCCACCTATTTACAGTTAGTACATTTCAGAGAAAATGATGAATGTTAATTAAAAGCAATTGCTGTGTAAAAATTAGAAACAAATTCAATGCATTCAACTTCTGTGAAAATAATTGAAAAATTATGAACCAATCGATAAACGTCTACGTGCGAATGAAAAGGGCAAATAAGCTTAACATTTTTATTATCTTATCGGTCAAAAAATTCTCAGTTTTTATACAAATACGAAACTCTTACTATTTGGAATAAAATTTATTATGTTTTAACTGTGAAATAAAATAAAAATAATTTATTTTAATACACACTAATTTGAATTGCTTTAACGATTTTAGAAGATTTCGTACAACAATTTTTTATGATGATAAATAAACTGATAATTTGAGAAATAGGATTTTTTCCTGTGAACTCTGGCCAGAGCAACCCTCCCCTCCTGATTATGTACTTTATCTATTAATATAAAAAATAGTTTTTAAAAAAAGCAAAGGAAAGCAGAATTCTTTTAAGATACTCTTCTTGGTCATCTTTACTGAATTAGAATTTTAGAGAATTGAGTATACAATGTAAAAAAGAAGATATTTTTAAACTGCATTCTATATTATTGCGGATATTTGATACTAAGACATGTTTTAAATTTCATATTGGCAAAATAAAAAATTTTAATGATGCATTTCTAAAAATCTTTTCGTTAGAATTCTTTCAGTTTTTCGAACTTCCAACATCCTATTGCACTTTAAAACATCCGAATTCATCTTTAATAAATAAAGTTAAATTATTTTATTAATAATTGTAAAATAAAAATAATTAAATGATCGAGATATTAATGCAAAATAGTCTCTCCTATTCCACGATTTCAAAATAATTCGGGTTATGTTAAGGTTTAAAAAATTTTAAAAAAAACGTAATTTTAATTCTTTAAAAGACAACTTTATTAGAGTAATTTACTCTTAATTTACTCTATTATGGACCGCGGTGGCCTGTTGGTAATGTCTCGGCTTCGAAGCCAGAGGGTTTCAGGTTCGAAGCTCGATTCCACCGAAGAACCACCGTCTTGTGCACTTTAAATCCGTCCGGGCCAAACGTCCTGCCGCTGATGTTGTGTGGAGAAGGGTGTGCCATCTCAGGTGTCGTCCTCGCCATCTGACCGCGGTTTAAAATGACGAGGTCCGTCTCAAAATAGCCCTCGTGTTGCTTTAAACGGAACGTTAATACAACTAAACTAAACTAAACACTGTAATAACGATAAAATGCAAAAAGGGCGCTGATCTCTTGGAAACCAGTGTGATTGCAAATTAAGCAAACCCTTCCTTCGGACAGCACAAAGGGGTGAAAACTGACCAATTATACCTCAGTAGTTGCCCCCCTCCAGTTATCTTCCGAAAGGAAAAGTCTGTTCCAATCTGTTTCCCCTCCTCGGAAAACGGCTCAGGACTTTGAGGTACTGGAATCCTTATACTCAGTAGATAGTGAACAAAGCATAGTAGATGTTTATTTGATTTAATTATTTTAGTTAATTATTTTATTTGTATCTTTTTATTCTTTGCATACTTATTCATATGTATAATTGAATAATGAACATAGATGGCGCAGTATGCTCCAACCCTTAAGTATGCTTGGAATGTGAGGGGAGCGCTGTTGAGATTTTTTGTAAACAACCATATCCGGTGTTGGTGTGTAACTGGTACATGAAGGCACCCGCTCGCTCTCCGTTAGCGGCAAAAAGTATTATTTGTTTGCTCGTTGTTAGCTGCACTTTCTATATTTCAATATATATATTATGTGTTTCCTTGTACAGCTATGATTGTCGTCCATGTTTTGTATATATATATTTGTGTATATGTGTGAAAATAAACAAGAAAAAGTAAAGAAGAATTTTTTCTTGGATTAAATGCACATACACTCAGCTCTATACATATACGTAAACAGTAGATAGTGAAGGAATATTTTTAATTTCAGGCAATATTGTGTCCCAAACAAGACGATTTAGTCGCCATTCAGGGGATATTTTATGTTTTTATAAAATCCTATTTTGTTAGAAGAAATTAAATTTAGTGAAAATAATATATATATTATTTGAAATTTTTGTTTGAAATTTCGCTATTTCTCGTAAGTAATATGTACACGTATCCCTTATTTCTTGTACACATTTTGTCTTTGATATTGATTCCGTTTTTGTTATTTTACATAGATTAAATAATATATTTTACCATGTTCTTTTTTTTTTCGACAAAAATTCAAAACCAAATTCCAAAATGTCGGTTTTTGTATAAACCCTAACCGATAGCATCACTTATATTTTCGTTTAAAATATCCTGAATCAGTCATAAGTCAACTTGTCATGAACTGGTTTAAAATTTTACCCCATGTAGACAGATTGATCCATGATTTTTAAAATTTGCCACATCTTTCGCTTTTATTGGGAATCAATAAATATTTCTGCAGTTTTTTCCCACAGGGAAAGCATCTTTTCTGGAAACAGAATTCGAAGAAGACAAATGGAATTTCTTCTACTGCTGTTGAAAATCCTACTTGTACCTCAACTAGTGCTTATGTGTGAAAAAAAATATTGAAGTATCGAAACTAAGGCTATTTTTTATGGGAAGAGTCAGTAAAATAATGAGAATGAGTCAGACAATGAAGGATCCAAATTCATGGATGGGATGAAAGGTTTCAGTTATGGTACACCATTATCTTTTCTCGCATTTTAGATAATAATAATATGTGACTTAATGCTAAATTGTATTGAACGTATAATAATATGTGGCGATTGGAATGGGTCAGGATCGAACTCGTGACCCTAGGATTCGTAACTGCGTTACATAACCACTAGACAAAAGTGAACACCAATATCCAGTGGATGTTACTGGTTTATTAAGATATCACCACAACATTCCCCCATCCGTGAGTCATCGGAGAGACGAACAAGATTTGGATGCCAAGTGTTAGGGCTAGCGTGTGTGAGTTGTTGCTGTTGAGCCAAGTGAGTCTGACGACATTTGTTGAGGGTTGATGATGCCACGATAACTGCATGAAGGTTGTTTAGTCAAGATCAACTATGTGGCGACTGAGCCAAGCGAGGATTGAACCTGCAACGTTAGAGTTCGTAGCCGCGTAACATAATCACTAGATGAAAGTGATCACCTCTTTCCCGTGGCTCTTGCTGACTTATTAAGATATCACTACATATGTAACGTACTAACAATTCTGATAAAAAAAATAATTTACTTAATTCAGCAACTTTTGAAAACATCTAATGTTCATTTTCGATAAAACGAGAGAGTGTATTCTATTCTGAATTAAGAGGGGGTTTTTTTGTGTTTGAATCCGCATGAATATTCATTTTGTGTTGTTTTGCTACGCTTTATTTATTCCCATATGCAAATTGGTTATTTGTGTGTCTGATTTGCTCCAATTAACCAATTTACAAATGAAAAAGAATGCTGTCATTTATCGATGATTTAAAAATCTAACTAAATGAGCCAGTGCGAGTATTTCTCCTTCGACTTTCACGAATATACACTTAATAGAATGTCGCGTTTTGTATTTCGTTGCACAGTTAATGCAGAAATAAATTTGTGAACTAATTGTAATAAGTAATAAATTTTTCAGCATCTAATTTGATAATAAAAAATAACTATGTCTGCATTCTTAGAATAGATTCTTTCATTTTTAGTCTCACTGTGTCTATTGATATGGAAGTATCTTACATCTTTAATGTGCTTCAGATATTGTGTTCACTATTCTCGGTTCAATTTTTTATAATTCCTCAAAATCTATTCAATTATTTACTGAAAAATCAGTTTACAGGACAATCATTGAAATTTGATTTGATGATTGCTGAACCTGATATTCTAATTTATTTAAGAATGAAATTGAGAAAGATGAGGAGATTTAGTGTGCAAAGTAATAATATTGATGTATTTAAGCTCATTTTTGTAAAGTGGCCTTTATATAATAATGCATAACTCTTTGTACTTCTTAGTACTTCAAGTGTCCATGCTTTTTACCAGTTTCAAACATTAAACGGACTTTATTATTGACTTTCTTCAAAGTATACCCAGAGAAATGGATGCACTGCTAAAAGTGGACTATATTCTGTGTGAAAACTTACAAAGAGGACTCTTTATCTCGCTTTTTGTTCCGGATAATGGACAATAACTGAGGCTGACCTGATGTAGATTCTTCATTTTTTCATGTTTATTTATATTTTATTTATTTACTTTTATTCATTTGCTTATATTTTATTTTTTCGTTCATTTATTTATATTTTATTTATTTATTTATTCATATTTATTAATATTTTATTTTTCAATTTATTTATTTTTCTTTTATTTATCTTTAAAGCTTTTATTTTCTTTCTCTCTATGCTTTTATTTTATTTCAATGTTTTTTCTAACTTCTTTTGCATCTTGTGCATAGGAAAGTTATATTTGAATAGCGAGCCTTTGGATAGCTATTTAAATCCTATTTTTTAAAATCGTAATTAAAAACCTTTCACCAGTGTCACCACTTTCGGCACATTCCTAAGCATCATCAGAATATCTCTATGTATTCATACTTATATCCTATGCATTGTTTCCTTTGCTGTTTTATCGGTTATTTTTATGTCTTTTTGTATAACCAAGAAGTAAATATTAATGTCACATTATCCTTAAATTAGGTGGGAAAATAGATTCACACTGAGAAATGTCAACAAGCGTTGGTCGTGTCAGCTAAATGCTATCATCCTTTTGAGGCATTTTTATAATTTTTATAAAACGTTTTTACTGTTAGGAGCGTTGTAGTATCGGAAATATTTGTGACATGCGTTGAGATGAATTGATAAAATTTCTGAAAAAAGAAAACTTTTAGAAATTTTGTAAGAATGATAAATAATTATTAACTATAAAATTAGAATATGATGTTGCTAAATATTACATTAGAAAATTAACAAGCTAATTCTAAGAAAAATTTATAAGAAAAGTTTTTGAAATATTTCTGATTATTAATAGGAAATAAAAATAGTAAAAATTTTCTCCAAAAGATTTATTTTTACAATTTTTACTTTTAGAATATGATTACTTTAAAAATGTAATTTGAATGTGAGATATTCTTAATAATATGTTTATGTTGTGATGTTTTATTCATAAGTATTCATAGTGTTCTTATAGATTTCGCTGCTATTCTTCAAATGAATAAAAAGAAAAAAAATGTTTTTCTTTAAAATGTTTTGGTTTTTCATTTTAATGGTTTTCTGAATATTGGGGAATTTTATTTTGCACATTTAATCCAATTTCCTTAGAAGTAACAATTCATTAACAAGAACTTCACGAATCAGTTTTATCCTCACGAATTTTCTTTACCCTCATTAGAAAGATTTTTCGATCAAAAGAATGGTTTTGGTGTTATTTCTAGCGATATTCTTAGAGTTGTTTTATTTGTAAAAATGTTTTTATTTGTTCTTAAAATGCTTTACTCTAAAAAGTTTTTTTTTTTTAATTATTTTTCCAAATAGTAAATTCTGTCATTCTCGGAGATGTTAGAATTATCTTCCTTCGACGGTTTTATAATTTCTATTTTTCCAAGAATGTTAAATATATTCTTTCAAGTAAATATTTTAATCTTAGCAATTTTCTTCTCACTCTTATATATGTTCAAGTTATTCTTAGAGATGAAAGTAGAGAAGGGATTTTTCGATTCTTAAAAACGTTTTATTTTTTCATTATTTTAGGAATGTTGCCTTTGCTCATTTCTTATATTTTATTCTTTTCTTAGAAATAACTTTTGTGCTGTAATGTTAACATCTGAACAAAAATAAATGGAGTACACAAGTATATATTATATTTATCATTTAATAAAATCAAGAAGTACAAAATTTTTAAAGTTTCTTCACCAATTTGGTAACATAACTGTATGAGAAGTCCACACATAATTCAGTAACACCATATACATAGATTTGATCGCAGTGGCTCGAGTCCAGACAACTCTAACTGTTCAGAACATCTTATGAAAAAACAATTATTTATTTACAATGTCATTTTACTTATAATAAGAAAGCGGTGCCTGCCGGTAGCACATTCAACGTTAAACTGATGCAAGAGCAACATACTATAAATTCCATTTGTAAACATGCTTATGTGCAATCAGAGCGCTAAGCGACAGGAATAACAACACTTTAATATTATCAATAAAATGCAGGACAAACCAAAATGAAAGGTCTAATTTCAAAGCTTTACTATTCAGCAGATATTAGTTGTGTATGTTTGAAATTCATATGATATATGTTTTATTGAAATTATATGCGGTTCTTTTTTTAAGTGGTAATACATTACATATAATTCTTGCATTACCTTCTATAACAAGGATAATAAATCTTTTTGAATCAACGTGCCATTTTTTTCTTAAAAAATATCAATTGAGGTGCGTACGTGCCGTCAAATAATTTTGGTCTGTGTTTATTCGGAAGATAATAAAACACAACATTAACAAATCAAAACTCTTCATTTATTACGAAAAAACACATTTCGTATAGTGATCACTGTTTTGGTTACGCGTAAGTCAAATCAAAGCAACATTAGCGTGACTTCTGTTGCTGCAGATAAGATTAAATAATTGATATCAGGATTTCAAGATATTTATTTCATCAGAATGCATTCTGAATGGGAGTCATCGGCCAAACGGTTTCTAAACGATCCTTTCATGTTATTCAGCAATGAAAATAACGACACGCAGGTAGAGATGAAAATAAGTTTAAAATAGAATGCGTCAGCTTCTTCAAACAGTTAAATACTTGAATTGTAATGGATATTTCCAAAATTTCCTTAATGGCATTTTTTTTTTGCTTGTTGATCTTTTTTTTCAATCAATTCCAACTTTTTTCCTTATTCCAATAGATTTTTGAATCCGCATTGAATTAAATTGGAAGTAACAATCGAAGAATTTGAAATACAATTCGATTGTTATCGAATCGAATTGTATTTCAAATTCTTCGATTTCTAACCAATTCAATTAGAATAAATCCAATTTAGGAATCATATTGGAGCCGTTTTGCAAACCGTAAAATACAAACCGTTTTGATCGGCGACTTGCTCAAACTATTTTGCGTATGCCATCAATGCTGGCTGCATGCCACCGGTTTGCCATCCACATTTTATAAAACGATGCTTGGAATAACAATTCATTCGAGTAAGAAACCAATACTGAGCTTGGATGCACAGTGTTTCTGAAGTCAAAGGTAAAGCATTGATTACTCTCATTACGGTAGCCAATGACACAGAAGTTTCTGGAGCAAAATTTTAGAACGAAAAATTTACTAAAAGTGGACTGGGTGACTCAGTCTGGCTAAGATTTATTGCTTGTATCTCAGCGGTAGTTTTATTTTGTTTTTTTAACAGTCTATCATTTATTAAACAAAAATACGAGAAAAATTTCCATACCACAACAGTTTCTTGATCCAAATTTATTTACAAAAGGAAGTGAAGGCTGCTTTTGACCCCTCCTTACTTTACATAAACGCAAAAATAGGGTGGACCATAGCTCAAAAAATTACTTTAAGAAAAATAAACTATTTAAAAACGATCTAAATTGTATAAAACAATTTCTCCTGGATCTTTACGGATTTACCGCTTGTTTTTGATCAGTATTTTTATTTTGTATTTTTGACTGTTTATCATTTATTAAAGAAAAACATGAGAAAAGTTCCCATGCCACAACAATTTTTTGATCAGGATTTATTCCCAAAAGGAAGTGAAGGCTACTTTTGATCCGTCCTTGTGTTTTATAAGCACATAAGTAGCGTTGACCACAGCTCAAAAATTACTCAAATAAAAAGAAAAGATTTTAAAACGGTCTAAATTGTATAATTTAATTATTTCCTGTGTCCTTACAGATTCCAAACCAAAAACAGAAAATCTTGGGAAATTTGTGTGGATGTCACGATCTTTTGAGACTATAAATTTTAGAAATTCCTAATTACAAATTTTCAAAACAATCTATGCTGGGAATCTGTATGAAGCTAAGAGAAATTGGTTTATACGTTTTGACCCATGAGAAAAAACATGGTTTATTAAAACGAAGAAGCAGAGGAAGAAGATCTATGAATCAGGAACTTGTAGAAGAGATTGGGGAAGCAATTGATTCATGGTGAGTGGATCAGCGACTTGTAAGAGCTAGAAGTGTAATGTTTCTTTTTCTTAAACCAATTAATTTTTCTTTTACAGTCCTTGAAACACTTGTTTATAATCCCCCTGCATTTGACCTGTAATCCATTAACTGGGTCAATACCTGAATCAGCTCACCTTCCTCGGAATTCGCCTGCCACAACCTCATCTGAACATTTGGCGCATAGCATCAGATTTATTGAACAGGTGGTCCATACTCAGTGTGTACTTGTATGCAATCAGGTTTTTCCATTTTTTTCTTTTTATTTAAATCAGGGAAAAGTTGTGGTGGGGCCAAATACTAAAATGTAAACATAAACTACTCTACCTGAATCACTCAGAACTTTTATTATAAAAATATAGAATCATTTTGAGCAATTAGCTAAACTATTAGTAGAAAACACGTCACTCCATTCATATTTGGCGTATTTCACACATTTGGCACATGATATTCACATTTTGTTACTTGGCACAAGTATAGTGTGCATTATTCTAATCTACATTTTATAAAACCTACACTACTGCAAGGAAGAAATACATCGCATCCATTATTGAGCGATATATTCTCCCAAATTTGGCACATTACATTTCCTCTTTTGCAGTTTTGCAAAAGTGTGATTCATCACTATGTTTGTGACTATCTACACTAATCTACGCTAGACAAAGATTTTGTGTTCTGTATTTAACAACTGAAAATTTGGCATGGAGTTATTCCATTCCCGTTTCAAAAACTTATTACTATCTACATTTGATTCAATTTACACTCTTTTAAAGTAGTGAAATATATACATATCATTACTGAGTGATCCTTCCTCTAAATTTGGACATGGAATTCACTCGCCCTATTTTATGAAACTACAAATACATCGCGCTATATTAATTCTCTCCATCACACCATGATTCTCCATAAGTTGCATTTACTTATTGTGTTTCAGCTATGAATACATTTTCTGCAATACGTACGCATTCCCGATGCATTCCTTCTTTTAATGAGAGAAGTATCTTCAGCCCGAGCATCTTCAGCAGAGTTATAATCGTGATCAGTTGAAAACAATTCTTAAGAATCGGTGATCATTGAATTAAAAATATTTCTAGCGGGTGATATTTGTAGTTTTCGGGCCAGTGTGTAGGTTGAATTCCACCAAGGTCGAACTCATGACCTTACGACTTGCAGTAACGTAAACATATCTGCTAGACAAAAGTGATCACTAATGTTTAATGGCTGTCGCCGGCTTATTAAGATACCACCACAATACTCACCCACTAGTGAGTCTCGGAGAGATGGACTATTTTAAAGCGCCAAGTGTTATGGTGAACAAGAAGTGTGTTTCGATAGCGCTAAGTGTTATGGAGAGAGAAGTGATTGTTTCGTTTGGGCATGCATTATGGCGATCAAAGAGAGAGTTTCGATAGTACCAAGCATTATGGCAAGCAAAGAGTGTTTCGGCAGAGCCAAGCATTATGGCGAGCGAAGAGCGTAGTGCCAAGCCTAGCTAAGAGAGTGTTTCGGTAGAGTCAAGTATTATGGCAAGAGAAGAGAGAATTTTTAAAATGCCAAGCGTTTGGCGAGCGAAGGTCCGCGTTTCCTTGTCCGAGGTCACCAATTCGGTGGTTAGTATTGTGGAGGTTTAATTCAGCCAAGGATCGAATTCGCAACCTTACGATTTGCAGTCGCGCATATATTTTGTCTAGCATATCCGCTGTACAAAAAATGATCACCATTGTTTAGTGGCTGTTAGTGGCTTATTAAGATACCACCAAATCTTTACCCAAAGCTGATATTCACTTTTTGAAAGGAGAGGAAAATCATTTGCCACCCTTAAATTGGCAACACCCGGTGGGTCTCGTTGCGCCAGACCGGAAGTTCCATCAAAGACCTTCACTACGTACGATTCTGGTACAGGTAGGGAAGCAAGCATCCTTTCGAGGGTTTGTAGAAGTTGAGTCCATTCTTGTGCCACTCTTGCTGCCAAGTGTAATTGCCCGAACGCAAAGCAGCCCAGTTATAGCTTCAAAATGGGATTTTAAACTGCTTAAATATAGTCAGAATCGATTTTTAATAAAAAAGAGAGAGATTTCTAAAAGCACATAGAGAAAATTTGATAAAAATGGGAATTTGAATCCTTCTCTTGCAATTTCAAGTGCAATAACAGCTTTCAAAAAATTTTTGTCTCTCAATAGATTGGGAGGCTTCTTTGAAATAAGAAAATTAAGATGCGAAATATTTGGAAATTACATAAATATTTACGTATTTTAATTTAGTAAAAAAATTAATAAAGAACCCCCTCTTAAGTTAAACAGCACGATGCTTTTTTAGAGGTAATTATGTAAATATTGTTAATCAGTGGAAAAATATAAAACAAAAATTATGTTTAACGTTTTTATCAATTTAATAATAAAAATGCTGCATTGTTTAATATTTTTTATTAAAGAACATTCCTATTTTGTATCCTAAATAAATGACTGTTATTATATTTATTGTATGCCAACTATTAGTTTATTTAGATAAAAATTAATTGAAAAAGCTTCATGACACATGTTATTTAAGTACAAATGAGATAAATATCTTTTAAAAAGTAAAGATCAGTTTGTTATTTCGTTCCCTTCTTTGTCTGAACGACTTGATAATAAACCGTTTTAGCATTTAATTTTTGATTTATCAATTTATTTGAATGAACAGTCTCTCGAAATGTTTGACTTTCACATTAAACGCTAAATTAAAGAAAGATGACGTGCGCTAATAAGAGTGCATTTTGAAAATTATTTCTTTATTTATAAATTAATTATTAACGGAATATTGAGCGCAAAACCAGGAGATAAATTTCATTGGAAATATTTGAAGTTTTTAGCGTACAATTTGTGACTGTTAGATAAGTCATATGTATTAACGATTTAAGAAGCCCTAATTTGTAACGAATTACAAAAGAGTTGAATTTCTATGTCAGTTAATTTTATTATTTCTTTGGGGGGGGGGGGAATCTGGATAGTAAACCACTGGAAATCCTTAATTCGGAAAAACAATGTAACGAACCATTGCCTTCGTATTTCTACCAAACCGTTTTATTCACTGGACCATATCTATCCCAATATTTAGAGCGTAAAGTGTATCTAAAGAGACCGAAATACAAACAAGATTTTTCTTTTTTGGACAATTGATTTCCTTGATTCGAAGCAAATTCATTTAGAGACTAGTACTGATAAAAAAAAGTGAAGCATACTTTTGAAGAAATGTACGAATCAGACATTTATACAAGATGCATACTTTAAAATTACTTTCTTTGTAATACTGAAAGATAAAAACTGTCGAAGTAACCTATTGACTCTACAGTTTTTTTTTCTGGGCCGTGGTGGCCTGGTGGTAAGTTCTCAACTTTGGAACAGGATGGTTTCAGGTTCTAGACTCGATTCCACTGAAGAATAGTCGTGTGAGGGAGTCTCTTGCACGTTAAATCCGTCAGACCAAACGTTCTCCCTGTGTTGTGGCTTGGAAAGGGGGGTGCCAGATCAGGTGTCAGCCTCTTCATCTGACCGCAGTTCAAAATGATGAGGTCCGTCCCAAAACAGCCCTAGTGTTGCTTTACAACGGGACGTTAATATAACTAAAGTAAACAAATCACAGTTTTTTCCTACAGTAGAATTAGAAAATATTTTAAAGATGGTAGTTATTCTATCTGATACTGAAACTCTGAAAGATTATATACTCATATTACATTTTATTTATTGTCTCAGTTACATGAATATTATATTCAACTCGCGCTTTATTTTTATGTCACATTATTTCAAGCGATAGCTTAAATCAACGTTTTTTTTTAAAAATTATTTCCTCTTCAATATTTCGTTAATGCGGCGGTGACTTGGTAGTAAGGTCTCGGCTTGCGAGCCATAAGGTTTCAGGTTCGAGACCCGATTTCACCGAAGAACCGTCGTGTACGTGGGTCTGGTGCAAATTAAATCTCTCAGACCGAACGTCCTCCCGTTGGTGTGGTTTGGAGAAAGGGGTGCCAGACCAGGCGTCGTCCCGTTTATCTGACAGCAATTTAAATTGACGAGGTTTGCCATCAAATAACCCTAACATTGCTTTACAACGGGACTATTATAACTAAACTTGAAGAAAATAAGATACATGACATTACATTTACTAAAATGTAAAAATTGTGTCGGTAGGCGATAGTAGCTTTTTTTTTTCTCAATCCAATAAAATTCTGAAATTGTATGTACCCATCGATGATATCTACACTTACCAAAAAAACATTTTGATTTATTGATTGGACCAATACTAGCCGATCTGTACCAAACTCGTAATAACTTAAAATATTTTTAAAAGTAAGGGGACATAAAATTAAAATAACAAAGTGAAAATATAAATGAGATAATATGCAAGAAATGGATTTCAAGTAAAAATAAAAACACATTAACACGGTACGGTTTTCCAATTATGTCTTTCACAAATGAATAATCGCTGTCGAAATATTTTATTCTCAGAAAGTGGTATTTGGGAGATTCATAAAAGATATGCCAAACAGAAATTATGGTATTACTTTTTACACAAATTGCAGCTGCATCTGGATGAAGTAAATGATTCTGAGTAAAATAAGTATGTCCCATGCTAATATCTTGTTAGCACAACACTCTTTCTACTGCTGAGAGAAAACATTTTTGAATTCTGAATTCCGTCACTTACTTCAGAAAAACAATATACAAAGACTGATTTTAGCTATTATGATAAAACAGAGAAAAGCAGCCTTCACCCCTGACCACAGTCATTCTCAACTCTTCAGGTGATATATATATATATATATATATATATATATATATATATATATATAAGCTAAGGAAAAAGGAATCCAAT
>JAPMOQ010049553.1:1490736-1504793 GCA_026543055.1 Argiope trifasciata
AGATTGATAGAAACATACTAGTATTAGAGAGCTAAAAAAGTTGATTACATTCTACATTTTCATTTATAATATTGTGTTTTAAATATTATAGAAAAATGAAATTATTTTATCTCCATTTTACAATCACCCGTTGCTTTTTTTACGAAATCGAAATCAGATTAATCAAACTGATTTATACACAATTTATGTATTAAATCACAGTGCGGTCTTATGCATTGCTGTAGAATATTCTTGGCATCTTGCATTATTGGACTTTCTTCTAATATCTCCTGGATGGAATGGATAAAGTTTGCTCTAATATACTATGCTCTAATATTCTATGCTTTTGAAATGAAATATGGTTTTCAGCAAGCGACTAACAGCAAGATCAAATAAGTAGATGACTACCAGCATCAAATAAGTGAATTTATCAGGAGATGACTAACATCATCAAATAAGTGAATTTACCAGGAGATGACTAACAGCATCAAATAAGTGAATTTATCAGGAGATGACTAACAGTATCAAATAAGTGAATTTATGAGAAGAAGACTAACATCATCAAATAAGTGAATTTATCAGGAGATGACTAACATCATCAAATAAGTGAATTTATCAGGAGATGATTAACATCATCAAATAAGTGAATTTACCAGGAGATGACTAACAGCATCAAATAAGTGAATTTATCAGGAGATAACTAACATCATCAAATAAGTGAATTTATTAAGAGATGACTAACAGCATCAAATAAGGGAATTTATTAGGAGATGACTGACAGCATCAGCTGACGATTTATTAGTAGACGTAGCAATGTGTTTTTCCTCTGCAAGGGCGGTAGTTCTTATCGGTACGCCGTTCGTATAAATTTGATCTAGACGCTCTACCGAGGAGTATTTTTTAAATTTTTTGAGACTTTTCGATTCATGGAGAAGATCTAGATTTTTTAGATCACCTAGTACTAGTAACAACAAAAATATGATTGCTTTGCATTAATATAGGATCGATGAAAAAAACTGAGCCTAATTCAAAATATCTCAATCCTAAATGTAACTGATGAAGGACGATGGAAATTTATTTCCAGTGTTATGGAAATTCTCCGTTCATTTCATTTTTAAATTTCTCTACCGAACTCTGATTTTCAGACACCACTCAGAAGCAATGAATAACAAACTTTGGTATTTTTCGCTTATGTTCAATGCAGCAGCTGCTCTGCATCAGAAAATACAATATCTTCATTTGTAAGTAATGTGCAAATGTGTAGGAACTGTTCAATGCTCTTTTTTACATAGTGCATGTGAATGGCAATTTCATCCTCGAATTAAGACAAAAATTTATAAACATTGAAACGAAGATATGGATAAAAACTGACAGCTGGTAAAGAAGCATTATAGATGCGTTATTTTCTGGATTCTAAGCAATTATTTAAAATTACAACGGTGAAATTCTTTAAACTTCGATGGAATATTTAATCAAATGCATCTAGTCTTTCCGATGCTTCTGCATTATTTATGGATGTTGAAAGGCAATGCAGAATCATTAATTAAAAATTTCAGAAAATCACCAAAAGCGACAGTCAGAGAATACTTACACTTTCTTCTTCGTCTTCTTTTCTAATATGTTCTGCTATGAACAAAATGCTTTCAATCGCCTTTTGTGTCTCTGGGGCATACTGCTTGTGACGAGGGCCTCCATTCCCCATCACTATCGATTCCGCTTCCATCCCGACTTCTTCCGTCCCACCATTCCGATCGTAACTCACGTGCAGATTATCCAAGGGCGGGACCACAACAGGTGGTCCGTTCCCTTCATCCCTCTGTCTTCTCAACTCCACTCCATTGCAGCTTCTGACCGAAAACTTCGACGGATCCGCCAGTTCGTCGTCCGAAGCATACATGGGCCTGCGCATCAGAAGCAACCTTGGCATGATGTGTATGAACACCCTCCGAACCCACGGCGACATCTGGTGGGTGGACGGGGACCTGAAATGGACATTCAAGACTCCCACAGTCACGGATATGGACAATGTCACCAGGATCATGGTGAAGAGCAGATACTTTCCGAGCAGCGGCACCGCCAGAGAGGTTGGTGGAATGATCTCCGCTAGCAGCAAGAAGAACACAGTGAGGGACACCAGGATGGATATGCAGAGTGTCACCTTCTCGCCGCTGTCCGAAGGCAGGTAGAAGACCAAGACGGTGAGGAAGGAGATGCCGACGCAGGGGATGATGAGGTTGACCGTGTAGAAGAGCGTCTTCCGCCTCATGGTGATGTTGAAAGTGATGTCCGGGTACGGTTCGACGCAGCAGTCGTAGTATTCCTCGTTGTATTTGGCCGGAACCAAGAGGATGTCCCATTCGACGCTTTTGTAGAATTCGCTCATATCAATCCCTTGGGGGACGAGAGTGGAACCTTCCTCTTGTTTCACATGTCGAAGATCAACCTAGAAAAAGAAGAAAATATGTATATCAATTTACTCTATGTCTGTAGTGGAAGTTTAATAAGCCATATAACATCCTCACGAGTTTGGGCCAAGCTATGGTCAATTGCAATATCAATGACCTTGGACGACGAAAATAAAAATATGTAAACTTCGTTTAGCTGATTTGGGCACCCTTTACCCAAAAAATAAATAAATAAAAAATGGCCGTAAATAATCAACCAATAAAGTAAAAAGGCGATAAATAATCAACCAATAAATAAATAAATAACGGGGATTCATAATCAGCCAATAAAATAAAATCTATACTTATAATAAAGCTCAATGTGTGTGTGTGTTGGCGCTCTACAGATGAGACCGTTGGACCTACAGCTACCAAATTTAGTACATGTATACCTTGGAGGTCGGGAATGTGCACCTCTGAGCCTTTTTTTTTTCGAATTTTTAATTAGAATTTGAATTAATTAAAATTTAAGCGACATTTCGAGGTTTTTCCGCTATAACTTCCGAAAATATTATAGGACAAACATGATTTTAACATCAATTTAAAGATTAAAAAATTAGCTTTCTAATGAAATCAGTGTTTTAATGTATAACTCAAGCTTCAATTTATAACGAATTTTTAAAGAAATATTTTAATCAAGTTATTTTAGCAAGTGTCTGGATAAAATAACAGAAAACAATGACGGAAGTTCAAATTAAAAAAAAAACTATCATCACAAATCAAATCTAAAGATATGCAACTTTTAGCACGTAACTGGATAAAAAAAAATTAAAGGGGATATTTTCTAAAAAAAATAAATGCAAAGTAAAGGTTTCTATGATCGTTTGCAATATCTATATCATTAATTCCATAAATTATCTTTATTTACAATAAACCTGATTGAATTTAGACAGGATATGCATTGAAATCCCGACTTAATGACATATTTCTATAATCGTTTGCAATATCTGAATCATTAATTCAATAATTTTTTTCCCTTTTTCGCTTTCTTTAAAAAACACATTTAACATTTTGGCAATATCACCGAAAAAAACATTTTTAATATTTTGGAAGCATAATCGATAAATTATTAGAGCATTAAACTCAAAAAGTTTTTCCAAATAAAGTTACCGACTCTTTAGCTACTAATAACTGAATCTTTTAACTTTAACTATTTATTAAATTTTGGCTAATGAATATGTGATTTAACTGAAAATTTTAGAACGCATTACTCAAGGCGAACCAGCTGTTAGCCAAAGGCGGCTAGTAAATAAATAAATGAGGCTGATAAATAATGAACCAATAAAAAAATGAAGCTGTTAAATAATCAGCTAAACAAAAAATGGGTAAGACATATGTTAATTATATTACATACACCAGCGGGTGACCGAGCTCGGCTCGGAGAAAACAGGTATCGAAGCTAACTCGAAGATTTAAATTTTCAATTGTGATTTATCAAAACAATACATGCCATAAGAAAATTTGTGAAACCATTGGTGAAAAGATAACCGGTTAAAGTGCACCATTGTAAACTATTCTAAACAAAGTTAGAGTTTGGAAAGGGAACTATTCTATACAAAGGTAAAGATTGAAGTGTGTTGAAGTTCAATATTTTTGACAAATTTATTTAGAAAAACCAAACATATATACATACATAAGAAACATATTATAAACCTATAACGGCATAAACATAAAACTTTATTAGTTCGCCATATTGGCTATAGATGGCAGCACGTTACCGCTTGAAAATTTAAGTAGCCATTATGGCGAACTAATAAAGTTTGAAAATATCCTATCTGTAACTCCGAACTGCTCGACCGTAGCGCTTCAAAACCGGCGCCAATCGATTCCTCGTGGCCAAAAACTCCAGACCCCCAAGTTTACCGGAGTTTATTAATTCTGGGGCGATTTTCGTCTTGGCAACCATTCCTCGTATTATAGTATTAGATTACATAATTATATACATTATTAATTATATACATTACATAATTAGATACATTGATGATATAAATGTGGTCATGTTACCTGGATACCGTCCATAAGATAGCGAGTTCGATCCTAGCTATGTCTAAATCGCTACCTGTCTAAATACAATTCTCTGAACTATTAATAAATGAGGCCTTCCAGCTACTAAAGTAAAACAAACGTTAAGCATTATAATAACATTAAATTTCTGTCCATATATTTTTAAGATTAAGATTTATTTCAAGGACTAGCACACAATTTGTTTAGAAAATATCCCAGAAGTGTGTCTATTAAGAGTTTGCTGATATTCTTTTTTAAATGGTGGCGAAAAAATTATTTTTAGCATAGATTTAAATCTAATAAATGAGAACAAAAATCTGAGATGAAGGGATTAAAATGGAGGAGATATTAAAAAAACATCTGTGGAAAATAAGGTCGACATAAATTAGAAAGAATTGCTGCAAGATGTTCTTATTCTTTTTTCTTCCTTTCCTTATAATATTTGTTTTTTAACGAACCTGGTGATTTAGATAAATCTAACTTGAGAGAAAATGTAGGAAAGTTGAAAAAGTTTGCTCATCATTTCAACGATTTAACAAGAAATTCGAATAAAGGGAACTGTAATAAAATAATTCATTTAAAATCTAGATCACATATTTTTTATAAATAAGAAAATTTTTCAGGGATTTATTCAGAATTTTAATAAATGTAAGAGGCTCATTTGGAGAAACCAAAATAATACTCAAAGCCAATACTTAATAACTTAAAGTGGCATAAGACTGTGGTGTATAAAGTGGCATAAGAAAAAAAAAGCCTCGTAAAATTAAGTCAAAAGTTGTTTGAAAATTTCCATTTCAGCCATCCCTGTGTTTAAAATCCGTCCAGTTTTAATAAATCACTTCAATCAATTGTGACTTCAGTCGCTTCAATCAAACGAAAAAGAGGGAGATGGAGAGGGGAGGGGGGATAGCTGGCTTCCAAGTTGTCTAATTTCAAATGCGCATAGTCAACGAAAGAAAAACCAGAAAGAGTTGGGAAAAACAGAAAAAAAAAAAAAAAACAAAAAAAAAAAAAAAAAAAAAAAAACTTATAGAAAAGAGATGCTACAGGAGGGAACAGGAAAAATAATAGAAAAAAAATTTTCCCCTTTCCTTTTACATATCTGGCACGTTTTAGACCTTGGACAAGAAAGGAAGGCTATCTGATCTCCAGGAAGGCTATCATAAATAAAGGAGAAGCAAAAAAAAGAATTCTTTCTCCTCGAGTAGTGAAAGAAACGACAGAGAAAAACAGCTATGCAGGAAAATACGACAAGAAAGTAATAATAAAGAGGCGATCTCCAAGAAGGAAAAAAAAAGCAATATTCCAGCAAGTACAACCAGAAATGTTTCAAGACTGCATCACCAGTCCACTCTCCCCCCCCCTCCACACACACTTCAGTCGACCCAAGGCGAAGAAGACAATAAATAAGTGCCATGACAAATGGCTGGATATCACAGTTAGGACACAGAATCCGACAATCTGTGCTTTAGTGCCGGATTTCGGAATGAGATGGAGGATTTGCTCTGTCTTCGAGGGAGAGGATTAGATCTTGGACTCGTCTAGATTTTCTGCGCCTATTCGACATCAGAAGGGGTTGATGTACATGGAGTAAAGAAAGAGAAGGGACACAATTGTAATATATATATATATATATATCAACTTTTATATCCTCAAACTAGAACTAAATAAATAAATAAAAAGGTTTCATACTTGAAACTAAAATTAAAAGTTGAATCTAAATGAAATTTTCAGATCTCAATATATCCAAAGAGCAAAAGTATTATATTTGTCTCTTTGTGAATGTGAAAATTCGAGTTTGTATTTTGAAGCTCCTGAGGTATATATTAAAAATTACAAAAAAAAAAATTAAGGATTGTAAGTTTAATAAAAGAAGTTTTTGTGATTTAATTCTTTAAAAAACTGGCTTCATTGTAAAGATTCATTATTTCTTTAACGAAATTTGGCAGTACAAAAGTGAGCAATCTTTGGAATTCTCGCATATGAAGAAGTGAGCATAAAATTGAATGTAAAATCTCATCTTAAAAAATGCACACAAGTCGAGTATATAAAAGTAAAGCATATAAAAAAGTTTCATTCATTTCCTAATTATTTATTTTATATTATTTATGTAATATTATTTATGATCGGTTGTTGTGCAATTAATCTCAGAGCTTGGCGGGTCACGGTGGCCCGGTGGTAAGGTCTCCGCTTCGGAACATGAGGGTTTCAGGTTCGAGACTGGATTCCACCAAAGAACAGTCGTGTGAGGGGGGTCTCTTGCACGTTAAATCTGTCAGGCCAAATGTCCTCCCGTTGGTGTGGTGTGGCGAGGGAGGGAGGTGCTAGTTCAGGTGTCGTCCTCCTCATTTGATCTTGGTTCAAAGTTACGAGGTCCGTTCCAAAATAGCCCTCGTGTTGCTTTAAACGGGATGTTAATATAACTAAAACTAAAAAAAAAACTAAACTCAGAGCTTGGCGACGGATTTGGCAACTTTGGAGACCAAAAAGAAACTTCTGGAAAAATGTCATTGATGAATTAATATTTGAAAAAAAAAAAAACTGTATTAACATCAAGTGACATGCAATATGAGATTAAGAAAAATGTATTTGAACATGAGCGGATGAATAAAAAGCATTTTATTTTTAATGGAAAATTTGAACAAAATATATATATAAAGGGAGAGTGTAAACTAATAGTGGGAATTGGGAAAAAATGCACTGAAAACGTAAAATGAAAGAAAACAAAGTAATTGTTTTGTTCTATCTTTAGACAACTTTTTTCTAAAATACTGATTTTATGAACTGTATTCAAAGAATCAATCAGTAAATCTGGGCGTTTTCACAGTTAACATCAAGAAATAAAGCCAAAACGATTCGGATCTTTTTGAGCGTATAAAACGCGTCATCAAAAAACAATTTATCAGGCTTGAATATTGCTCACGTTAACTATAAAAATCACTCCTAAAACTTCTAATGTCCATTCATGTCTGCAGCATATTAAATTTCTTCATTAATTCTAAGAATCAGAAGCATTTTTTGAATCATTTGAAATTGAAGTCGCAATCTTGACGAAACAATTAATAGTCTTTTTTTTTTTTTCGAAGCGGGGGCATTCAAATGAATCTGGGTTGATGAGGAATAAATTCATCCGGTTCCGAAATCCGATAGCGCAGCATAGATTGCCGGATTCTCCGGTGACAAATCCTAATGATGCATCCCCATTCATTTGTCACTCCGACTACAATTGGAGAGGAGGTCCGGTTGAAATTTCCGCTGCCAATTTTTTTTTTTTTTTGGTAATTTTTACTGAAGCATTGTTGGAAATCATTGTTCTTGTTAGTTCTTTTTTTTTGTAAAAGAGAGAATTCGCAGCTTTTCTATAACTTTCCTTTTTGCAATCGATTTTTCGATTTCTGCTTGTCTACAGTATATTCGCTGCAAAAAATACGCTGAATATTCACCGCAAAAAATACACTGAATATTCACTGCAAAAATTACACTGAATATTCAGAGCAAAAACTACATTGAAAATTCATCGCAAAAAATACACTGAATATGGATTGCGAAAAATACACTGAATATTCACTTCGAAAAATACACTGAATATCCACTGCGAAAAACACCCTGAGTATTCACTGGAAAATGCATGGAATATTCACTTTGAAAGGTACATTAAATATTCACTGCGAAAATACGCTTGTATAGGAGCAACTGTGTGTTGTCATTGACAGTAGAAATTTTTAGCAAGATACAGAACTTAATATTCAATTAATGATTTATTTGATGGAATTTTGATTTCTTCAATGTAATGTCATCTGGTGATGAAGTTGAGGAACACTTTTCAGAAGATTTCTCAATAATTATCACATTGAATTATAAATTAAAAAATGAAATAAAAATTAACTGAAATAAAAAAGAAAAATAATTTTTCAATAAACAAAACAATAGGAAACATTTTTCGTCTTCTCTCTTTTTGCTTCTTTTTTTAAAGAGAGAATTCGTAGCTTTTCTATAACGGTTTTTTATTGTAACCTATATCCGCTTTCTACTCGTCTGCAGAAAATGCACTGAACATTCACAGCAAAAATAGACTTGTATAGGAGCAATAAAACTATATAATACTGTGTGTTACCATTGGCTATATAAAGTAAAAAATTGTCTCAGCAAGATACAGATCTTAATATTCAGTTAATGGATCAATTTAATGGATTTTTGATTTCTCGCATGTGATGTCATCTGGTGATGAGGTCAAAGAAAAATTTTCAGAAGATTTCACGATAATTATCATATTGAATTATAAATTAAATACTAAAATAAAAATTAACTTAAATGAAAAAAATGAAACATGCTTTTTCAATGTACAAAAAAATTGGAAACCTCTTTTCGCCCCCCTCCTGCCTATTATTTTTAGATTAATACCATAGAAATGCACATCATACAAAACAAATGTGATCTATTTGGTGTTATTCCACAGAAAATAAAGACCGAAGTATATTTTTACTTGTATCCATAAAATTGGCGTAGCGTACTAAATGAGAACAGATTTAATTTTATAAATTCTTTGATTCAAAAAGCGTCGAGAGTAGGTATCACACATCCATCCAAACAAGCTTCGCAATTCCTCTAACAGATCGGAGGAAACAAAATAACATATGCATTGTAAAATCACCAGAGTCTTGTTCGGAATTTGCAGCTGACCGAATTACGGTAATCAGAGGGAATCATTGAACTCAACTTATAATTCGATAAAGTGAGTAAAAAGCAATAATTTAGTCTCTGTTTTTTTTATCTCCTGAGAACACGATGTTGTTTTCCCTTGAAGTTTTTGAAGCCTCTAAATTTAAAGGCAACAAATTGTTGAGGCCTCAAAATGTGAAGGCTTCAAATTGCCGATTTATCCTTTTTTTTTAAATTTTGGTAACGGCTTTTACAGTATAACTTTTGAAATATCTATCGTCTGCTAATGCAGTTTGATTTTATAGTCGGCTTTCACAGTATAGTTTTTCCATTATCTGTCGTCTGCTATTGTAGTTTTAATTTAGAATCACAGTATAGCTGTTGAAATATCTATCGTCTGCTAATGTAGTTTCATTTTGGAGTCCTCTTTCACAGTATAGTTTTTCCATTATATGTCGTCTGATAATGTAGTTTTATTATATTTTTAAAGAATTACAAACGATTCTTTAATCGATATATATTTTAGAGGGAGAAAGGGGCATTTAGAGAGCGATCGATACAAAAGTCTTGTGATTTTTTTTCAAATCGGTTTAAATTGGTTTATGACTTTAATTAATCATGACAAATAATGACTTAAAAATAAAGATGTTCACACATGATAACTTGAAATTTGTGATAGTGGGTTTTCCAATTTTCCTTCCTCGTCATGTTCTGTATTATATATCCCCTTGCAGTTTCACACTTGCATTTTTCATCTCTGATTTGGCAAAACTAGCTTGGATTTAAAGTACCCTACTGTCTCCCACCGTCTTCACATTTTGCTAAAGTTTTTTTTATCTTTCTCTACATAGAGGAAGAGTTATTTAGATATATAGGACTTTTCTTCAACGTTTCTTTACATCTTCAGCTAAAGAATTCAAAACCATTCAGTTCAAGGAGTCTCTCTTGTATAATCCCTTCTTCTTCTTCTAGTATACAGAGGACCACCCCGTCACCACTGAACGTAGCTGTATCGACAGAATTTGTGGTCTATAAGTATTGTCCAACCTTACATGGACCGATGGATTAGTTTGATGGACCGATCCATCAAATTAACATTCCTTTCGGGGTAGTCAGTAGCCGTCTTTCTCCCCACCTGCCCACTCTCAAACAGTCGGAATGAAACTATCTATCTTTCACATCATATCCTTCAGGACTTTGAGATGATCTGGTACCATTAATACTGTATTTAAATCATTATTGACAATCTTCAGGTTTTTCATTCACTCCCAGATCTCCGTACATTTCATTAAATAGTGGTAAACCGTACCCATTTCTCCACAAATGCATTTATTTTCTTGCGTTTCTTGTATAACCCCTCATGGGCATGACCCATTCAGACAAGAACGCGAAATCCTAATCGTCTGTTTGCCCAACAGTAGTAACGCCTTGCGAACACTTTAGCCAGCATACCAATTAAGCCATCAACAAAGAATCAACGATAATGTTTGAAAATATCTCTATTAAAAATATATTTAAAGCGTATCTTGCTCAAGCTTTCTCTTCCATGTCACCAAAAGAATGAAATAAATCATTTTACTTTTTCACATTATTTAGTTTTATTCTTAATCCAAAGAAGAAGAAAATTAATTTCGTAAACGTTTTAATTTTGCGAATCCAATTTCAGTTTTCCGGTGAAGAAGAAAGTTGAAAATAAAATCTCGCCAAAGGAACGAGGAGTCCGAGAGGCGAAGGAGAAGTTTCATTTCGAGTCAGACGCTTCAATCAAAGAAACTTGCGGCAGTAATAAAGGAAGAAATTCCAAATGAGATGAATTTAAATGCGCATATCCTATGAAGAGAACGGGATAGGAAACTCCAAAATAGTTGAAAAAGAAAGGGGAAGTGACAGGCAGGAGTCCCGGGAATCTGCCATTTTCTTTCGTTTCTTTTACCTTTTTTGTTTGTTTGTAATTTTTATGTTAGAAACAACAGTAGAATGCAATTATCATTGATTTTTATGAGAAGCGACACCCGAACAACCCAATGCCAATTTTTATAACACATTTTCGTTGGTGTTCTAAAAAGTAAAAAAACAAAATCACGTTAGAAAAGAAGAATGCAGTTATCATTATCCATTGTTACAAGAGAATGCAACTATCATTATCAATTGTTACAGAAAAATGCAACTATCATTATCAATTGTTACAGAAAAATGTAATTATCCTTATAGATTGCTACAGGAGAATACAATTATCATTATCAATTGTTACAGGTGAATGCAATTATCATTATCAATTATTACAGGTGAATGCAATTATTATCAATTGTGACAGGAGAAAGCAATTATCACTGATATTTTGGAGAAGCTACACTCGCATAACCCAATGCCATTTTTCATAAAACATTTTCATCAGTGTTCTAAAAAGTAAAAAATGCTTTCATGTTAGAAACAGCAGAAGACTGCGATTATCCTTAATTTTAGGAGAAGGGACACATGTACAATCCAATGCCAATTTTTATAAAACACTTTTATCGGTGTTCTAAAAAGTAAGAAAACTTTCATGTTAGAAACAACAGCATACAATTATCATCGATTTATGGAAGAAACGACACACTCACAACCAAATGCCATTTTTTTATAAAACACTTTCGTTGGTGTTTTAAAAACTAAAATTTTTTTAATCTAGTTTATTTTTCCAGTTTAATCTTGAAATCAGTTTTATTCTCAGATACTCTACGTGATGACGTTAGTAAGGAGATTAAATTTATTGAAGTGACTGAGCTCTCAGATTCTTAAGTATGACATTGCCGTCATCATCTTAATGAAGTAAATCCTTATATACATATAAGCATCGAATCTGCGATGTTTAGGTTTGAAGTGCTGGCACTTAGCCATTCGACAAAAGAGAACACTGATGTCTAACGGCTGTTACTGGCTTATTAAGATGTCACTACACTTTCTATGTACTAGATATTTTTATACACTGTCATTTGATTAATTATTAAAAATTAAGAACTATCATTTAACATTAGTTATCATAAATTAACATTAAGAATTATCATTTGAGCAATTCTTATGAACGAATTAATCACCAATAATGTTGAATAATGATTCTTTTTTCTACTTTTATCAGCAGCGGATGGCATTTCCTTTAAATCAAATGCACGATTTCTAGAACAACAAACCTATTTCAATCTGAATGGGCTTTTTTAACATCACGGAGGCATTATGTGCATTAGCGATTCATTCCCAAATGCATCACACACAAAATAATTCTTTGCAATAACATAAATGACTACCGCGGAAATCGATTTCAAATCCGCATCTATTCTTCCTCCAGTAAGTAAGGCAATTGTAATAATTAATCGCATTCTTTTTCTAAGAAACAGAGAGCCGGAAGAAAATGTTTGCAAACAAATTACTTTTTTCTTAGTTTAATTGTCTTTAGAATGAATTCTTTTTTTATTTTAAGCTCGGAAAAAAATTCATAGAACATCAAAAATAGAATCCGATTAATGCATGCAATAAAACTAAAGAAAAATAAAATGAAAAATGTTGCAATAAAAAAAAATTCGTTTTCTTGTTGAAGAACGAGATTCTTTTTTCATAAGCTGAATATTAATAAGATGGAATTTCATTTCCTCTTTTACATTCCTTTTTTATGGCTTACATTTGTCGTGTCTAGTGACTGGACTCGCAATCATTAATTTTTGTTAATTGATAAAAAATGAGGGAATTAAATACAAAATTCGGTATATTAAGATACGTTTTGCAACTATCAAACCATATTATAGCATTTTTATATTATATTTTTCTTTAGTGCTTTGTTTGTTGCCTTTTAATAATGGTTCGATTCTTTATAAAATAAATGTGATTCTTTTTTTTAATTTTCATATACGATTTAAAAAAAGAAAAGCGCTGTAACAAAAAAAAAATTAAGAGCATGACTGTAATAAGCACTAAAGGTTCCTTTTAAGCAACTTTAACAGGCAACTATCAGCCTAAAATCATATAGAAAAATCCACATCATCCTAGACGAAAAGTATTGCTACCGACCTGTAATTTTGCCTCCCCGCCCGAATATGTCATCATTAGAAATACCTTTTTACAGGCATCTGTACTGGACAGTGCCAGGATGTCACATTAATGATCCCATATCTTAACAACCATTTGGCGACTACGCGACGAATTCGACGACAAAATGGATAATACTCGAAACTTTGAGAATTTTGTTGATCTGTCCATTAGAAACTGAGATACGTCCAGATACGCTCTGATTTGCCCAGAAGCTTCTAGCCCCGCTTCCCGGGAACTATAAAAACCCGGTATTCTCAAGCTCTAGTAGTTGCGAATGGAAATCGTGAGTTATCAGCTAAACCGAGAAGAGACAGAGGAGTGTTTTGGTCGTCTGGAGAGACCATAGAGCGAATCCCCAAGGATCCCGTCTCCTGTCGAATCCTGTTTGACCGCTTTGCATGCTGTGGACGTTATCATTAACAAATTTCTACTTCTCAGCTACTGCATACTGTAGAGCGCTGCTGTGTGTTTCCCTTAAGGAAATCTGTTGAATCTACGGTTCCGCAACTGGTAAATGGTTTTGACACTTGGAAAAATCTTATTCAATTCCATTAACACTTAACACCACACCTCCGTATCTAGAGCTCATGTGGCCCCTTTCCGGTTTGGTATAGATGTAGGTGGACTTTATTAACAAAAAAAACAAACAATGAATTTGAAAGATACAGAAAAATGACTAAATACATATAAATACAACATAGAAAGTGATACTAAATGCTAGACTGAACTTCTTGAGCACAAGAAACTGGACGAATGAGCATAGTAATATACAGTATGAATGCACAAAAGAGTTTAAAATATTCAGAGGGGGATGAAAAACAAGTTATGGATAAAGTACGAGCTGTATTAGATGGTGACCTAAGAGATAAAAGAGTTACTCTAATTGAAGCAGCTTTCCCTGTTCAATTAGGA
>JAPMOQ010049553.1:1526679-1537583 GCA_026543055.1 Argiope trifasciata
TTGCGCAATACACGTGAAAAGGTGCCAGTGACAACCGATTTTCGGTACTCCTGCTTTGAGTACGATTTTTTGTTCACTTAATGTTATAATAGTAATATCCATCACCATGCAAATAAAGGTAAAATAAAAGACTATGGTTGAAAAAGTGCAAAACGTTTGTAATAAATTCATAATTTTTGCTTCTAACTTTATCAAACAAGATTGCTAAATAAATAACTTCTAAAATTATTTATCTTAGCAATTTTTCAGTTTACATTTTGCTGTATTGGGTTGGTGTATAGTTTCTTTGATGGACCATGATTTAATAAAAATTCTCATTATTTTATAAATGAATGAATCAATATATTAGGTTATAAAAATGCGTGTAGACAAACATGCTCGTATTTGTCATGTTATGATATCCCACTTTGAGAAAGGATGGAAAGCAGCTCAGTCATTTTGCGATCTCAAAGAACTAACGGTGAGGGTACCATCAGCTAAAGCCGATGCAGGGAATGGTTTGCTAGTTTCAAACTTGAAGACACTAACCCGGAAAATTAGCCAGAAAGGGACCGACCCTCGGATTTCGATGACCAGGCACTTTCGACAACCGTGGAAGGGGACGAAAACTTGACAACTCGAATGCTTATTGACAACTTCAGCGTAGAACCTTCAACCCTCTTTCTGTTTTTGAAGCAGATGGTGATGGTACGCTCCGGAACAAACGTCTAAAATTTCCCTTTTGTATTTTAATGTTTCTTTTTTGAAAATAAATAGCATCCAAGAACTCCTGATAATATCGTTGAAAAACAACTGATAGTTATAAACAGCCCAATATTTTCGAATTTTGACAGTTTTTTATGTATTTCATTACAAAAAAATCTTTGAATGCCTTGTAAAAATATCAAAAAGGCAAGTTTCCAAGGGTTTTTAATTTCAATATTTTTGCTTTTCAAACGCGCTTTCTTCCACAGAAGAGGGAATAATATAATTTCATATCCAAATATTAAGTACTTTTATATTGATAGCATTAAAATTTAGGAAAGGAAAAGATGGTTGGTTACTGAACTTGGGTTTTTTGGCACAAGGGCCATTCTTGGCCATAGAGCGCCATTCTTATGGTAAAAGATAAAAACATTGCTAATGTTTGAATCTTCGTATAGAATTATATTTTCATGTAAAAATTAATGCAAACAAGCTATATCAGACAAAAACAAACAAGAAGGAAATTGCTTCTGTTAAATGTATGGTAAAAGGCGTATATCAATTAAATATTTAAAGACGTTTGGATGATAATTCGTTCCCAGCAATTTTGGGAGTTACATTTGATGAGTAAAAAAAATGGTGGCAATGAGAGTCAAAAGCTGGGCATTCAATCAAAATATTACTTCTTGCATACAGCCGACCACCCCGCCACCACTGAACGTAGTAGTATCGACAGGATTTGTTGTGGACGACTGAATCAAAATATGACTAATTGTCAATTCGGTGTGGCACGAAGAACACATAGGTGCCCTATCTCCGAAAAGTAGGTACTTGTGGGTAATCCGAATAAGTCCAATACGTAGGAGAGATAATTTTACATCAGATAAAAAAAAGAATGAGACGATGATTGAGAGTGCTTCTGAAAAACCATTATTTTGCCACAATTACAATTACGACCAGAAACAAGAAAGGAAGCAACTGCGGAGTCTAATTAGAATTCCCACATTCGGAATTTGATTGAGATTTTGTACATTTTCAAAATGTATTCGCATTTCCTTCCGAAATGTACCAATAAACGTTTCTTTGTGTTAACATAATGAATGAAATTAGTTTTAAAATATCATCCTTTTTTCTTCTTCTGAAATGAGTAAAAAGAAATTAGCTTCACTGTGTGATAAGAAACCAAAAGAATTTTCATCCATCTGGTTTGTTTGTTCACGTCTTCTGGATTTAGTTCTTTTCTTTCCTTCCGATTTCAAACTTACTGATGTAATATCGAAAGTATAACTTGGTTCATGAATGAAAAAAAATATTCTTTCTAGATGGACACAGTATTAATAAGGCGGAATTTCATTTTCTTTCTTATGAAAATTATGTTTGCTGAAGTTGTAACTAGCCTTACTTACAATTTTAAAAAAAATTGACTCATGAAAATATGTCTTCAAGAAACAATATGACATAATGATGCGTTTTTGTGTCTATCACATTTAAGTTTTTTTGAATATTTTTTTATCATGCGAGAAGATGATCCTCTTTTAGTTAGGAGATTTTGAATAATTGAAGTTCGAAATCGCGTAGGCATTAAATAAAACACAAACGGCAATATTCCTCAACATATTTTCATTCCATATATTTTTTTACTTGCTTTAACCAGTATTGGATTATTATTATAATGCATGCTTCTTTGAAAGCAAATGCGTTTTTAAAAGGTTAACATAGAATTATGACATAATATGTTTTCTCATGGAATGGTATTTTTTCCTAGGAAATTAAAGAAGTTAATATTTATATGTTCAAAATAAACTTTACTCGCCTTTAATAACAGTTTCGATAAAAGTATTTTCTCTTTCCGCCAGCTGGGAAATATCACCTCACCCGATAGATTTGGCCTGTCATGGTTCCAATTTGAACACGCAAGTCAGATGTGGAACTCAGCATAATTTCTCCTACATTCCAGACGGCCGATAATTCTACCACTTAAAAAATAATGCGTCCTTTGTGTCATAACTATGTGGTCATTGCACTGAAAGGACTTTTGAATAATTCTTTGCTTGTACATCACTCTCTCACACTCTTATCATTGTGACGCATTATCGGTGTGGCTTCCTGCCATTTGCATAGGATTTTGGAAGATGTGTGCAACCATTTTAAGGGTGATAGATGTGTTTTCGATTTTTGCGTGATTCTGAATTATCCTTAATTTATGGTAATGAGTTTAGAATGTTAAGATAAAAAGGGGTTGCTTCGAATTTTAAAATGCGTACAGCGTGTCCAAATACGGTCAAAGAAAACTTTTTTTTAAATTGTTTAAAATTATAGTTTTTAGATATATTGTCAATTATAATACAAAATACTGTAAATACAATACTATTATTTGAAAATATAATATATTTTGAGAAATAGAAAAATTTGTTGTAAATTCTAATGAAATTTCACCAAAACGGCTCACACTCGACACAAAATTGTAATGCAGCTAACTAATTTTTCTTGTAAACAAGTTACAAAATACAATGATTAATAAAATGAACCAAAATCTAACAAAAATCTTGTCATGCAAAGAAGTTATGGATAAAAATATATATGCATTTTTTCCATAAATTCAAAACTTAATTATTTTAAAACGTCTAGAAATGAAAAAGTATTTCCCCAACATTATAGCTTTTGAGTCATTTCATTGCTCATATTATTTAAAATACACGTTGAAATTTTTATATTAATACCCCTATTAGCTTTTGAGATGCCATATTAAAGGTGAAGAATTTTTTTGAAATTTAAAGTTTTGAGAAAATTGACGTTAAAGACAAATTTTAGCTGTAAAAAATGTGACCCTGGATGATAATTCAGGCCTTGCTTTTCCTAGAACCTGATTTGGAAAGAGAAAAGTCTGAACTACAAGATATAACAATACTTAAAAAAATCGCCTACATAGACTATAATCAGCGTTTTTTATGTAGTCGGATACCTTGACAGCAACACAGCTTGATTTTTTTCAGATTCAGAAAGTTCTGAAATTAGCCAGAGAAAAGTAGACTATTAGAAGTCTACAGTAACTTAGAAGTAACTAGAAGTAACTTAGAAAGTAACTAGAAGTCAACTGAAGTAAATGTTTTCATGTTTTCTTCAAGCAGACACTAGAAAACATGCTAAGTAAATTTCACTTAAATATATTCATGGTCAGTTCAGTAACAAGGAGTAACTCTAAGAAATGCTCCTTATGTAACAAAGGGCATTAAGTTTCTCAAATGTTATGAAGCTGTTTCTATCGGCGTTAGCGAGGATCTAACTCACAATGTTAGGATTCATGACCTCAAGACAAAAGTGATCACTCAGTCTTGAGGTTGTTATCTGGCTTATAAAGCTTATACTACAATACTCCCCCTCCAGTGAGACGAGCGATATATTTGTTGTTGTTTAGTGGTGGTCTATTGGCTGTTGAACCGAGAAGCACATAAGTGATATACTGATAGTAAAAAATTCACAACTCATATGCGACATATAACAGTTGTTAATGCTGGCTTTTTGTAATCTTCTTTGTAAGAAAAGAATGGATTGGGGGAAAAGTGCTTCTGAGATAGGATATTTATCATACGAAGAGAAAGAATAATCCGTTGATTAATGTGTGGCCCTATTGAAAATTCAGATAAAGCGCACATCTTGAAAGGTGCTATAGCAGTTGGGGCTGTTTCATATTGCTTATATAGCAAACAATTCTCTGTCTTACATAAATGAAATTATAGAAAAGTTAAAGCATATTATAAAATTATTTACAAAATCAACACTCAAGTGTGATATTCTATAAAATTATGTAAAAACACAGTTTGAAAGTGAAATAATGGTTTGATTAATCACAAAAATATATATGTTGAGAGAGAGAGTTTTGAGTTTTTAAAAATAAAATTAGTAATTTTTAAAAGCATTAATTTGAATTAAATCCTGAATACTGAAGAATCCGAGAACTCTGACTGCGGTTTCAGCAAGTTTGAAACCAGTTAAACTAATATATTTGAATTTAATAGCATTATATATAGAGGATATTTATGAAATATTGAAATTTATGAATAGTCTTGTTTTATGTAATGGATGATATTGTTGAAAGTAAGTTTTAGAACTTGATGAAGTTTCAGGAATGTTTCTGACAGCATAACACTTGTTTCTAGGAAGTTGTTGTTACCTGTGATACTTTTACAAGCCCACCAACCGAAAGTTGTCAGCGACATAAGCCTATATTAGCGTCTCTTGTTTTTTCCAGTAGCACCAACTAGGGACAAGAATACGACTTAGCTACTTCATGCTTCACATTCACTTGCACGACCCCTTTTTACAGCGGGAGCGCATTCAAGCTACTCACAGATAGAACACAGAACAACAACTCTGCCCGAATCGGGACGCCCAGATCACGGGGAAGACACTCTACCCCTCAGCGAGGACGCCGGCGTTTCAAAGTTTAGTGTAGTTATATTAACATCCCGTTTTGAAGCAACACGAGGGCTATTTTGGGACGGACCTTGTTATTTTGAACCGCGGTCAGATGACGACGCCTGAGCTCTCCAAACTTTCCCACCACTCAAGCTGGTGGACGTTTAGCCCCGATGGATTTAACGAGCTCCAGACGAGCTTATTGAACAACAGCCATTTCTGAATCGGGACTCGAACCCAGGACGTCCAGATCACGGAGAAAAAACGCTATCCCTATGCTAGGACGCCAGCGTTTCTAGGAATTAAAAAAAGGAGTCGGCAACCTTATACTAGAGCTTGCGGAATCGAAATTCAGAAAATTTAATCCTCGAATGCATGCAAAATAACGAAAGAGAGAAAAGGAGTTCTTGATTTGGCAACATTGAAAGCTTTTTCATTGGGCATCTTCTAGTCAAAAAGAAGAGAACACGTTTTCACCTTATTTATTGAATAGTGTAAGTAGCAAATTTAAGCCTTTAAAGAACAATCGAAGATATAGAATGGTAATTCCAGAGAAGATGATAGCAGGGCACTATGTGCCTAGAAAAACGGTTCAGTCAGACATATAAATGCCACTAATATAGAAGGATACTATGCCACTAATATAGAAGGGTGCTATGTGTTTAGAAAGAGGGTGCAGTCAGAAATATAAATGCCACAAATAAAAAAATTATGGGAAAAATGTAATGAACTGTCGAAAAAGAATATTTTGTTTATAAGAGCTTGAACTCTGAAAGGTGTCGCTTACTTCGTATCCGTCGTATGTCCAGGACCCAAACTTCATCAGGCACGACTGCTCGTCGAAAGGGAAGTACTCGACGTCAATCTCGCAGGTGCTCTTGTACAGGGCGGGGGGTTTCCAGACGATTTCTCCAGAGTAGTAGACGGTCGCTTTCGTCATCAGGGTCACCTCGTAATTGCCGTCGGCACTGCAAGAATAACATGCCTAAAATTATTTCAGACATACAGGGCGTCCTAAAAGGGGGAAGTAAGCATTTCACCCGTTAAATGGTGGACCTATACAGTGCTTTCAAATACAAAATATCATAAAGGTATCGGAAAACGTTCGGATCACTTTTAAACAAAAATATGGGGTATATATATTTTAATCATATGTCTGGGCTTAAGACTATCAAATATTAGCAACAGAGTGCCAGTATTTAAAATAAACAATCGTAGTTTTTTAAAATAGCATAAATTAATGTTAAAAAAAACTATAAATTGTCTACTCTAAAAACTATTATTCTCGTCTTAACAAAACGTATACCAAAATAAATATCATAGGGAATGAACTACAATTGGATGACTGTAATATTAAAAAAAGTTTTTGGAATATATCAGAGAAGTCGTTTAGTACCGAATTAGAATTTAAATTCTAATTCGATACTTTTAAAAAAAATTCTGATTCTATTTTTAAAAAAATTCTAAATTTAATTGTAATTGTAATCGTAATATCATGCTTTTGTAATATTACGCAATACTATTTACAGAGTGGGCTTGCTATTAAAGAAAACGGGATCATTACTTCCACTGAGAGACTAATGTGGATTTGGGTTATATTTAAAGTTGCCTTCATATTAATGTAAAAACAGTCAATTCAGATTTCCAGTTTCCATAAACGGACAGGCAGAACATTCTCCATCGCAATAACTATAATCGATATGGCATTCTAAAAGGCATGGCTGTGATTATGAGATCATGGCCAATGTGCAGAGTTGCAGCAATTGTTCTCTATGTCAGATAAAGATAAATTCTTTTCCATTGGTGAATGCAATTCCGACATAAAATTCGAGATGGACGCATCAATGGTCAATAGGGTAGCTTTTAACGAAACAAAATTCCTTCTTCATGCAACAGGCTAAAGGTCACAAACGATTTCCTATAAAAATACGGGTGTGGGGGCGCTTCCAAAAATGGTTGATGGATCCCATTTTGTACTGAATATGCTGAATGGCAATTGCTATATTCTGTCCATTAAGAATAGTATTGTGTACAAACGAATCGATGAATGAACTTTGATGGTATTTATAACCCTAGCAGCACACAAATATTGCACAATATTGTAGGGCATTGATCAATCTTCGCAATCTGTTTAAGATTGTGGAATATTGTTTAATACCATATAATATCGCACAATATAGTACAATAGACTGTGCTACCTGGGACACATGGGGTTAGTAACGGTCTTTTTTCTTTCTAGTGGTTAAGTGAATGTAAGCGTCGTTCAGAGCATATTTTTTTTATCCTGGTTGTCATTGAAAAGTGTAAAAGACGCACAAAGTATGGTATTGCTTCTTGCTTTTTCATTTTCTTTCTAAATTGAAATAAAGCTTCATTTCTGTTGCACTGGGACGCTTTCCCTTTCACCGCCCCTTCTCCTAGGGTCCGACTAAGACAGGGGCATATTGGGCAGTTGCTCCTGGCCCCCATATTCGAAGGGCCCCAAATCGAAAAAATCACTACAGACAAGTTCCATGCTCAGTTCTTCATTACAGAAGTAGTGAAGAATTTTGTCCCAAAGAATTCTTTGTTTCCGGCTCCAATTAGGCTAAAACAGGCCCTGTCTCCTCCCATCCCCGACTATGGCAGGGGAAAATAAAAAAATTTAAAGACAAGTTCCATCCATGGTTCTTCCTTACAAAAGTAGTGAAGCTGAGGGGCCCCAAAGAATGTTTTGCCCCGTGTTCCAATTAGGCTAAATCGGGCCCTGCCCCCTCCCAAAATGTCACTTCATTAACATCTTTTAGCAGCAAAATGAAGGTGGAATGAGAAATTCGTGAACAGACAGATGAATTAGCTTATAATAATCCGTTGGATGTCTTTGTATGTCGTCTAACGGCGATCCTGACATTTATTTATGTTTATGTACTCTCTTTTGTCTTTAATGTGCCTCCTGCTGATGCAGCAGATCTTTACTAACGAAATCACTAAGCCTGAGCAAACTGAGCTTGAGCAAAGGACTTCCCTTTTACGATGTTAAAAGGTCCATTGTTCATTACTTTTCTTTTAACTGGCAATCGAATATAAATTGTATTCTGTTAAAACTGACATTTTTTATTGCCTGTTCATTCTATACGTTAGATGGATGTTAACTCTTTTCCGCATAAAACATAAGCTCTTTACTCATAAACATCTGATATTTGGAGAAAATGCGCCTGTGTGCAATAGCTTCAAGCTCATTTTACTGTGCATCACATTTTAATTGAATGTCCTGTTTTTAATTCTTATCGTGCTCGTTTTCTTATCTCCGCTTCTTCAACATTACAAGACCTGGAGGATGAAAGATGCCACCAAAATATTTTTAATTTCTTAAAAGCTGTTGGCTTTTTTTTTAACTTTCATTTAGCATTTTTTTTACCTTTTGTGTTACACAAGATTAAAAGGAATTATTACTATATTTTATTGAATTTTCATGCATTAAATTTTTTATTCGAGTAATTTTTTTTGTTTAGTGATTTTTCATTTGTTTTTATCTTAATATCCCTGATCTTGTATTTTAACAAATGAATTTCTTACGAACCGTTTTACAATTTCACATTTGATAGGGGCAGCAGAGCCAAATAGGACTCTTGCTCCAAACACCATCAAAAGAACCAAGCAAGAAGCCTGCATTAAAGTGTTGATATGGGTCACACGTACGTAACTACTTCTAGAAGATTGCAACTTCCTTTAGTGTTGCAGGTGTTCATTTTAAACAAGTTTTATAAGTACTTAAATTAAAATACAAACACTTTAATTAAATAGTGAATACTTTCAAAATTTTATGCATTTCTATTTTCAGAATACGTTCTTCAATTTATGTATTATGATATGTGTAAGGCGCATTGTCTTTGATAAATACAATGACAGGCATTTAACTCCCGTCAAGTTATCAAAAAGAAGGTTAAGATATTGAATTTTCCTTTTAATATCACAGCAAATTTTCCTTGAAAGAAGTGGTGCTCAAAAATGAGTGCAAGAGAAAAATTGCTCTTCCGATTCATTTTCATTTATAGAGCATACGTATTCTAAATTAAGTTTGTATTCACAACTCTACAAGAACTCTTACAATGTTTAATGAAACATTGCCGTCCGTCTCCTTTCATCTTATGTACCAATGAAGAAAATAAACACTTCGGAATTGTTCAGTTATTTTAACTTCCACTTGCAAAGCAACACTAGGGCTATTTGGGGACGGACCTGGTCATTTTGAACCGCGGTCAAATGACGAGGCCGACGCCTGAGCTGGTACCCCTCTCTCAACCACACCCGAGGCAGGACGTTTAAGCCCGATGGGTTTAACGTGCAACAGACCCCCTAAATCGACGATTCTTCTGTAGAATCGGGTTTCGAACCTAAAACATTACGGCTCGCAAGACAAGACCTTACCATCGGGCCACAGCGGCAGTAATACTTCAGAATAACCCCTTTATTTGTAATATATAAACTGTATTCGTATATATTTGCGCAGTCTTGTTTCGCAATTCGTAAGGAAGCAATTTCGTAAGGCAATTTACACTCGAATTAGGTTGGTTGAATTTTGGAAAACTTTTGTATCAAATAAAATACAATTTTTACTGTCTCGGTAAATCGATTGATTAAATTTAGATTACACATGAGAATTCACAAGTATTTTGATGATTTATGCTTTGCGACAACTGATATTGAATCGGAGAAAATTATTTGAGCATTTCCTCGTTTTTATAATAATGAGTTATGCACTAATACTTAAAAAATTGAAAAGAATTAAAGTACAATTTCTACTTTTTTTAGTAAAGTGTGTTTTTAAAAGCCATTTTAATTCTCTTGTTCCTCTAAACCCACTTTTAAGAAATCGATATTGTCGAAACAATGCACATCACAAAATTTTGCGAAGCAATGCGTCCAGTGCTATGAATGAAATTCATTTTGCATTTTGCTTTTTTATATATATGTGGTAAATTAATTCCACGCTCAGCACTTCTTCCGGTGTTAATCAGCAGTCAGAGGGACGAATGCAGAGAGTTCCCTCGAACAAGAGGACACGCCGAGAAGGGTCGCGACCGGAAACCGTGGAGACATGATCCTCTACAAAAGGCCAAAACTAGAATTCTTGTGTTAAAGAATTCATCTGCAAATGCTCAAGGTGCCACGCTGAGGTGGGAAAGAGCAACTGAACATATCTACTGTTCATCTCCATGACATTGCAATTAATTCTTCATCAATGAAACTTCATTGTAAAAACCATCTTATTTTAATCATACAATAAACGAATCATCTAAACCAGTGAACTGATGTATTAAAACCAATCATACCCACATATATATGTGTGTGTCTCGCGTAGTTTCAAAATCGAACAATCTTACCAAACTTTTTTTGTCAGAAGATGTGAATATTTGATCTATTTGTGAAAAAATGAATGATCAAAATTGGACAATCCTCCTAACGATGCATTTATGAGAAATGGCGGCACACTTACTTATTGAAAAGGACGATGTCTGGAAGCCATATGTGCTCGGCCGGAACGTGGATCATTTCCACACCGCCGTAGTCGTCGGGATCCCATTTCAGTTTGTAATCATGCCATGTCTGAAAAGAAAACCACCCATGAAATAAAAGATGGTATACATGAAAATATTGCAAATATTGAACACGAGACATATATCTGGAAAATAAGAGTTTCTCTCATTCGATAATTTTAAATTTGAATAAGCAAACATGAGACATTAATCTGGAAGATTTGTTTCTCTCATTCGATCCTCTTAAATTTGAATAAGCAAACATGAGACATTTATCTGGAAGATAAG